>JAFMOD010000343.1:842506-880054 GCA_019802435.1 Corydoras maculifer
GGGGGGCTGAATAATTTTGCACATCGCACTTTTCAGTTTTTTATTTGTAAAAAAATTGTTGATTCATGTATAACTTTCATTCCACTTCACAATTGTATACCACTTTGTGTTGGTCTTTCACATTAAATTCCAGTGAAATATATTTATGTTTGTGGTTGTAATGTGACAAAATATGGAAAAGTTCAAGGGGTATGAATACTTTTGCAACCCACTGTAGCTATAACATTTTCTCTACACTGGAAAGGTGTCTCTATAGTTTTATTACGCCACAACATCTCATGATCTGTTTATAAGTTTGTAACATGAATAATTCATTGTGTTCATTTTATGATTAAGTAAAATCATTACATTAAAACTGCACAGATGGAAGGAAATAATATTTATTTCAAGTCAGTTTAATTAGAGTAAATTTTATATTAAATCTGAAGCATTGATTTAATTACATGGTGATTAATGCAAGACAGAATTTTAAATGATACCACAAACATACTATTACTATTTCATCATTTTGGTTTTATGTGTTTGAGTTCAGTTGCCTTTTCCAGTTATTACAAGGGTTTTAGCTGAGTTTATTGTAAAATAATGGAACATTTTGGCAGTTTTATGTAATTAGTAACAGTGTACATGAATTCCATTAAACCAGTCAAAAAATCCACACACACTGTTTTTTGTAGTGTAAATGTCAGTAGTGTAAACAACAAAATCATTAAAAACCAGTGATATAGATAACAGCAAATCTTCAGCAAAGATTTGTTAGTTATAAAAAGGAAGGGTGAAGACAGACTTCAGACTTCATTCATAAAACTGCTTCTACCTGAATGATGTGTTTTTTTTTTACATTTAGTTCCTTAAAATGGCACCTGTTTTAGTTCAATAAAAGTAATATTTGTCAAAATCCTGCTTTAGCTAATAGAATATTAAAAACTTTCCTTACACAAGTGTGTGTAGGTGGTGAGTGTTGACTTTCCACATGGTCAACACAGTCGGAACCCAGCTCTTGAGCACATGAATAAAAAACAGTTAGCACATCGTAGTGACGGGGAAAGAACATGGCAGCTGCAGGCTTGTTTGACCGGCAGTGGAAAAAGTTATGTGGGAGGTGTGAAGCATTGGACTTGGAAATCAGAATTGAAAAAATGTAAGTAAAATATTTAAAGTCATTAGTGTGTATACTGTGTATCTATGTGAAGTATATGTTTGTAGTTTGTTAGACGGGCCTAATGCTGAGAGTAAGGTCCCGCCCAATTGGTGGGATGATGTATTTTTCTATTCTCAGTAAACGTCGAATAAGATCTTCATAGTCCTGAGGCCACCGGAACACACGAGTACTCTGCATCCACATCGGCACGTGACTCTGTTACATGAACCAATAATGAGTGACATCCAAATATAAACTAGTATTAGGGTTTAAAAAAAACTGCATTGTTGACATTTCATAATGAATAAGTAATGCTATAAACAAGGCTCTAATAAAGGTTTAAACACTGAAACCTGTTTTAATTAAAGTCTTAAAGTTTTTAATTTTTTAAATTAAAGTTTTTATTTACATTGTTGAATTTTAATTAGAAAGTTGTATCGCCTTTTTTGACCAAATGCTAATGTGAAAAGAAATTATATATATATATAAAAATTATATAGCAAATCTGAATGTTTCAGAGAAAGGAATAAAGATTAATACGTTTTTAAAACTTGTAATTAACATACAAATTATCCTGAAATGTGCATCTCTTAATTTAGGAATCATCACAATAAAATGTTACATTTTACAACATTTAATAATAAATCACTCATAGTTTTATTCTTACCTGGTTTGCATTGGGAAAGAGGACAGGGATGATTCTAAAGTTCAGACAGCGATGCTGAATAAACTCGTTTTGCAGCTAAAACGAAAACAAAGAAGTTAAAATGTGACATTAAAATATCTATAAACCAGGAGATTATAGAATTATATATAGAATTATACCTGATGTTTATAGAATTATAAAAACCAGGTATATATATAAATTGCAAGAAAGAAAGAAAAATAGTGTAGTGTTTTGGAGTAATTAGATGTAAATAATTTGGTATGTAAACTCTTGTAGATATATTATTAGAATTATAAACCTGATGTGATATTAGGATAATGAATTATTTTAGAATTCAGACATTGTGTAAGATGTTTTGACCGTAAGCTGGGGAATGAATGTAAGAATAAACATTAAGAAGTGTGCTGCTAATTTGGGGGTTCACCTGAGTGTAGATGTATTTGGTGTGCAGTCCATGCTGGTCTGATCCATCGCCATCCACATCCAGTTTATATCTGGGACTAATTACTATAATGATCAGAACCGATTTCTGCAGTAAAGAATATACATTACACACCAATTTCTCACTATACAATGCAGGTGTATTATGGGTCAAATAGTAGCACTACGTTTATTGTCTGTATATATATATATATATATATATATATATATATATATACATACATACATACATACATATACACACATATACACGTCAAAAGCTTTGGCCATGTATTACATTTCACTAATTGCTACCGTTTAGATATAATCTCAGAAGTGGCGAGGAGTGCTTAGCCGTCCACCATGAACATGAGGTCTGTGCATGAATATTTAACATTTGGTTAAATCATTACCTCAGAAAACCACAAACATAGATGTGTTACTTGCATATAATCTGCACAAAGAGTGTTTAATAACCCTAATAAACTACACCAACATTAAAAGATTCCTTAAAGCTTTGAATAAAATTTAGTCTACATGAAATACTCACATTTTTCAAATAGCCATCCATCCACTTGTTTACATCCATCTGCCGCACTGCATCATCAAAAATATCAATCTGAAGTAGAACAGAGAAATCTATTAATCGAAGATCAGTTTGATACAAGCTGCAAACACTGTCATTATTAAACTGACTATGCAAGCTTTTAAATCCAACATTTAACATTATCTGATCTAAGACTTTTTTATGGTAAATATTTAGAACTCTGAACTGTGCTGCAGTAATTGTAAAGTTTACTTAATGCCAGACTCATTTTAATAACTGCATAATTCTCCCAACCACTGGATCAGTATGTTTATAACTCAAATGCGCATTGAAAAAAAATGAGAGATCATGGGATCGTTGGACTTACAGCAGGATTGAAGCCTTGGCTGATCAGGAACTCTACAAATGGTATGATCTCCCTCGCCGTGTCCAACGAGTATGTGATAAACACAGAGCCTGTAAACATATTCATCTTTTTATTTGGTTTAAGCTTTACATAAATTGCAGAATTGATAACACCACAAGATGACTAATTAAAACTCTAAACTAATAGATTTAAATTATTTTCAAAATGAATAATAGGATATTCATATTCATAATAGGATAATAACATATTTATGAATCTTAACTTTACAGCTACCAGTTTGGAATTAATATACGATGCTTTAGAAAAATCTAAATTTATTCAAAATACAATAACTTAATTTTATATGTTAAGTATTTAATTATTTGTAACAAATCTTTGAGGTTCTTAATGCACTGTTACAGTGACTTCTGTTCAGTCATGATGTGCAGATGCTCTTTCTAAAAAACTTTACTACAAACATTTAGAGCAAGAACTCACGGCATTCCTCAGGCAGACTTATGACGCGTTTCACTTCTTGTCCTCGGCTTTCATTTAGTGGAAAGCGTAGGGGAGACACCTCTGTAATGACATCTCTGATAGGAGCTGTGTCCTGTGGCGCCGCCATGTGAGCCCCTGCTGCATCATGTCCTGGCCTGGATTTTATTTTCTGATTTACTCTGAATTTAGGCTGGTCTAAATGTGCCACAGAAAAACAATGCATATTATTATTATTATAAAATCCCAGAATGTTACATATAGAAAATTATGTTCTTTGTTGTTCATTTTTAGCTCTTTTACACGATAAAACATGTAGTGGTAAATCACACTCCAGCTTACTGTGTCCTCTCAACCCCGGTGGCAAGAGCCATGAACTATGTAGTAAATAGTTACAGCAGCAGTAATAAGGTCCCTAATCATGTGCTTGTGAATAACTTAAAAGAAGACTACAGTACATCATTCTATTTTATGCCCAGTTTGCGTAATTCATGTGTCATCTTAAAAGTTGAGGTTGCAATTATTCCTATTCCTTTGTCTAATAAGTGCAGAATTAATATACAAGTATACATTTTCAGGGCGGCACGGTGGCTTAGTGGTTAGCACGTTCGCCTCTCAGCGCTAGGGATTCCAGGTTCGAATCCCTATCTGGGTGGATTTTCCATGTTCTCCCCGTGTCCGCGTGGGTTTCCTCCGGGTTCTCCGGTTTCCTCCCACAGTCCACAAACATGGATCAAGTCAATTGAGTTCTCCAAATTGCCCCACATAGAGTGTATTTGTGTGCATGCCTGTGTGAGTGAGTGTGTGCCCAGCGGTGGATTGGCACCCAGTCCTGGATGTATCTGCCCAGCGCCCGAAACCTTCACCTCCGGATGGGCATGGGGACCCCCCCCCCCCCGCGACCCTAATATAGGATAAAGCGGAAGATAATGGATGGATGGGTATACATTTTCATACCTGAACGGGAAGGGTGTAAAGCAAAATGCAGATGTGGTTCTGCCACATCTGACTGGAGAGATAGAGGCTTTTCCAGACTCGATTCCATTTCACTGCAGAGGTTCCCCACCGATGGGCCAGTTATAAAACCATTATTCGGAAATGAGGGTAAGTAGTTCTCGTGTTGTATGTCTGCCAGATGATGATTAGACTGTCTGATTGGTGGCGGGAAATGATGTGGGGATGATGCAACCACCTCTGGAAATCCAAACCTATTAAAGGTGGGCGTGACTGCTGAGTTTGCAGACTGCATGGCCTTAAATTCTGACATATGACTGCTCACACAGGGGCCCTGGCCTTCTACCCCTACATAATGGGAAAGCACATCATTTGATGGGATCTCATGGATATGTAACGAGCATTGTCTACATTCTGGCCAGGCTAGATTCAAAGATGATGAGGACATGGACTCGTCTATTTCAACAGGAATACTGAGATGAGGACAGGACGATTCTGAAAGTAAGAATTGAAATGCAAAACAAATTCAATCATAACAATAAAGTCCAAGATGAAAATAAGTAGGTGACTATAAGTATTAAAAACATGATAAAAATATTAATGTTTACAATGTGTCAGTGTGCTAAAAATATTTAACTCAAGTGAAAATAATAAACTAAGTAGAATGTATTGTATAATAAATATAGTACCATATACAGACAAAAGTATTCACTTTCACATTATACCCACAGGGAGGGTAACAATTCACTCTTAGTTTTTCTTTGCAGCTACAATAACTACCACTAGTCTGGGAAAAGTTTATAAAGAGTTTTAAAAAGTCTATGAAATTTTGCCCAGGTTACAAAGAACCTTTGTAAGGTCTGACATTGATGTTAGGTGAAGGGACTGGTTCCCAATCTATGTTCGATTTAAGGTGTGTTTGCTTGACCTTTCATTGGGCCCTAGGGCACAGTCATGCTGGAGAAGAAACGAGCCCAACCATATTGTTGCCACAAAGTGGGGTACTTGTGGGAATAGGAATTTGTGAAACACCTAAATTAAATGATTTACAGGCGCCTCTGTTCATGTAATATACATCATACTTAGACTAATGTAACAATATTGATGATCACCCAGCAGTCAATGTATATACACTTTTATGTTCTATTACTTGACAAAATATAACTATATAAATAACTATAACATGACAGTCTAAATTAATTATTGGATTTGTATGTATTAAAATGCTTATTAAATAAGTTTAAAGATATAGAAGTATTTAGATAGATGCTGCATTTGTTACCTGAAAATGACGACATTGCTCCTCTTATGTTGTGGGCTTTTCTTACTTTAATCTCCTTTTCACTAGAAATAAACAAATCAAATTTAACAATTTAAGTTTAATGTGAGGTTTGGAATTCAATTCAGAATTTTCAAGGAAGGCTGTGGTTGCTAAAGGGGTTTGGATTTGGGTTATTAATTAGAACACTGTAGGTTCAAACCCATACTCCAGAAAAGCTCTATTCAAGAAAGTATCTCTTCTAACGTGGCTGGTGTATGTATAAAAAATAATTCTAATTGGTTATAATGTGGGCGGCACAGCATTTTAGTGATTAGAACGTTCACATTTTAGCACTGGGGATTCATGTTAGAATTCAATCTCCATGTTCTCGCGTATCCACATGGGTTTCCTCTGGGTTTTCCGGTTTCCTCGCACAGTCCAAAAACATGGATTCAAGGTGAATTAGATGCTCTAAATTGGCCCTAGTGTGTGATTGTGTGAGTGAGTCTGCCCAGCAGATTGGCACCCTGTCCTGGGTGACGTTCTCACCTGGATGACCCTATAATAGGATTAATCCAAAGATAATGAATGATTATAATGTATAAGTTGTATGCACTTATCATGCATGTGAGGCATGGTGGTAATGAAATGGGGATCTCCAGATGCATCACAGCCAAATGTACTGACCAAATGTACCCATACCCATCCAAGAGAGTACGTCTTGAGCTCTGGGCAGATACACACAGAACAGGGTGCCAATCTAGCACTGGGCTAACACAGACATTATAAAGAGCAATTTAGAGCATTCAACTTATCTTGAATCCATGTTTTTGGACTGTGGAAGGAAACCGGAGAATCTGGAGGAAACCCATGCGGACATGGGGGGAACATTGAAACTCCACCTAGATTGGGAATCGAACCTGGAATCCCCAGCGCTGAGAGGCAAACGTGCTAAACACCAAGCCACCGTGCCATCCCAGGTGGCACTAGTGAGACCTAAATGTTTTGGTTCTTCATAGAAATGTAGTAAATGTAGTTTATTTTACTCTAATCAAACTCTTGTACACCTGACATTTTCCCACTGAAGTTTTGACTCAAGTTAGTATGCACTAGATTTACAAACCTGGGTTTGTACACAGTTCTTAAGTAAGGAAGTAAACTTTATTTATATAGCACCTTTCACAGATATAAAACCACAAAGTGATTTACATAGTGCCGAAAATAAATATATGAAAAGAATATAAAAATGAGTAATAAACAAAGATTAACTAAAAGCCTCTCTGAGTTCATATTATTACACACCTGAGTTCATATGAACCTGAGTTCTCATAATCTTCAGATTTTGCTCATCTATCCTATACAAGGGAACTCTACAAAACATAAATATTTACCTGCTAAACACAATTTAGTCTAAAAAATACATAATAATTGACGTTGATGTAAAGAACATTTTGTAAACGCACTTACCTGTTTCAGGTGTTTTGTTGTACCTGCTTCCTGCTTTCGCTTCTAACAGGAAAAGACCGTTTTATGCAAATTAGGGACAGTCCTCACTCCTGCAGAAAAGTGCGCATGCGTCACTATGTGTTCAGAAGGCAGATTACTATTTGATGACGTCCAAGTGCATAATTGCTGCCACCTTGTGGTCATATTGTAATACATATTTAACCCATCCATCCATCTATTATATTCCGCTTTATCCTATATTAGGGTCGCGGGGGGGTTCCCCATGCCTATCTAGGGGAGAATGTCTCGGGCGCTGGGCAGATAGACCCAGAACAGGACGCCAATCTATCGCTGGGCACACACTTACTCACACATACACACTCTACATGGGGCAATTTGGAGAACTTAATTGACTTGATCCATGTTTTTGGACTGTGGCAAGAAACCGGAGAACCCGGAGGAAACCCACGCGGACACGGGGAGAACATGGAAACTCCTTCCAGATGGGGATTCGAACTGGGAATCCCTAGCGCTGAGAGGAGAACATGCTAACCACTAATCCACCGTGCCACCACATATTTAACCCATTGGGAAATAACATAGCATTAACATACCATTGTGCTAATAGATATTCTGATTACAATGAAGTCTGTTTTTAACATAGCAAAAAAAAATTGGTTTATATTGGTTGCCTGTTTGCCCAGCGATAGATTGGCGCCCTGTCCTGGGTGTATCTGCCCAGTGCCCAAATCGTTCTCCCCTGGATGGGCATGGGGAGCCCTCCCGCGACCCTAATATAGGATAAAGCGGAAGATGATGGATGGATGGTTGCCTGTTATAAATCATATTTGTGCATGTTTTAATACCAGTTTGCTGACCGGTAAATAAGTGAATGTATTAATTAAATAAAGTGATTTTTATGTGCTATATATTTTCTCTTATAATGTAAGTGTGTATAATGTACGTATGTAAAGTAGAGGTTTATTTTGCTCGTACTTTAGTAAGACAAGTAAGTAAGTAAACAGTAAGACGAACTGATAAAAAGTTTTATCTACTCTAATCTAATATGTATATCTCTGAACAGTGCTGTATTGGAGTTTCATGAACCAGCCGTGGATGTTACAGAAAATGTAATATGAGACATGAGAACATGTTATCAAGTGAAAATGTTAAGAAATTACAACGGAAATATTTTTTTAAGTTTCAGACTGTGAGCAGCTTTTACTTTTTTAATTTAGAGCCAGTTACAGAATAAGCCTTATCCTATTATACAACAAAATTTTATCTTAATATTTGGGGTTTCACCAATACAAATATTTTACACATAAATAATAAAGGTTATTTTACATGTCTTTTTATTAAGCTGTATTAAAAAGGTTTAATATTTTCAGTTTACAGATATTATAGAAATGTCAGAGCTTCTGCTGGTCTGTGTTGCTGGAAGGTCGAAGCGCCTGAGTTTGGTCAGAACGATGGACACCGTGTTTCCTTCAGCACCATTTTTGCGTTTGGCCAAAAAGAAGACCTTTTTGGTGGATTGTAAAAAAAAGGATCCAAGTTCTCTAGATGTGGTTCTACAGGAGAACACGTTGATGATCTCATGACGAAACCGTCGACTTACCACACAGTAGAGCAGAAAATTGGTGCTGGAATTCAGGTTGTGCAGCATGTTAGCAACATCACTGACAATATTGATGAGGAAACTGTAATCATCACGGTTGAAGTCTTTATGGTTGTATGCTGTGCGCAGAATGCAGTATGTGACATAACGCGGCAAACCCAGAACCACAAAAGTCACAGAGACAGTTCCCAACAACAGGAGTGTTCTGCAGGCAGAACCTCGAGTTCCAGACATCCGAATGCTCCGGCGTTCTTCTTTATTAAAAAGGTGACTGGCACTAAGCAGATGATACGCTATCAAAGAGTTAAAAATAATAACAAGCAAAATAGGAATTCCACTGGAGAGAAAGGATGTGACCCAGACCACCACAGTGGAGTAAAGGGCTTCTCTATAAAGACAGCGAGAAGCTGTAACTGTTTGTCCATCTTGAGTCAGATTCACCTGCAAAGAACAGGGAGTTATATTGATATTCATAGTTTATAAACATTTTACTTGATTGTTAAAATTTTTCTTTAGGAAATATTTGCCTGGGCGGCACGGTGGCTTAGTGGTTAGTACGTTCTCCTTTCAGCACTAGGGATTCCCGGTTCGAATCCCCATCTGGGTGGAGTTTCCATGTTCTCCCCGTGTCCGCGTGGGTTTCCTCCAGGTTCTCCGGTTTCCTCCCACAGTCCAAAAACATGGATCAGGTCAATGGAGTTCTCCAAATTGCCCCATATATAGTGTGTATGTGTCTGTGTGAGTGAGTGTGCCCAATGATAGATTGGCGCCCTGTCCTGGGTGTAACTGCCCAGCGCCCGAGACGTTCTCCCCTGGATGGGCATGGGGAACCCCCCCGCGACCCTAATATAGGATAAAGCGGAAGATAATGGATGTATAGAAATATTTGCCTATTAGAAAATATTTACATTTTTTGTAATTGTTAAAACTAGGTAAATCAACACAAGTTAAATCTCTGTTAATTGCACACCTTCAGTTGCACTGTTTATAAAAAATATATACATTTAAAAAATGATAAGGTATGGATTTAAACCTGCACCGCAGCATTGATCCAGCAGAGGGGCAATGATACCAAGTGTGAGAGCAGAACAATGGCACTGCAGGTGAGGAGGGCATGTCTCGCTTGCAGGTGCCGCACTCGTACCGCCGTTACTCTCATCACAGAGTAGCGCTCAATGGTAAAGGCCACGACCAGCCAGGCGGATGAGTAGACGCTTCCATACTGCAGAACGTTCAGGATACCACACCATGGATGAGCATGCCAGAATGGCTGCAGCTGCAGAAACACCAGGCTCAGGTCCAGCAGGATAACCCACACCAGGTACCCTGTGTCTACCAGTGCAAGGGTGCCCAAGTACACCCGCGCTGACAGTGACATTCCACATGACCGCCAACACAGCATGTAAAATGTGAATAAGTTTGCTAAGAAGAACATAAGATAATATCCTTTTTTACAAACATAAACATGCAAAATTCTTTAAATACTCTGAAAATGCATGCATATAGAACCAGAAGATTTTTCTATACTGGAGCTGAGAATTATTTAAATGTTGTTATAAATATAAGAACACACCGGGAATACCCACAATGCACAGCAACGGATAGTATACTTTCTGAGTGTAGACAAAAACACTCGCTCCTGCCATCATCTCCTGAGTGCTAGTGCTGCAATAAAGTCATCACACACATATATCACATACATTAGCATCACACAGTGAAAAGTCTTTTACAGCTTCACAAGTTCCACTCATCAGTCTGCTTAAAAAAAAGGACATGTACACATATAGACAGATAGACTTGCAGACACATACACACTATATATGGGGCAATTTGGAGAACTCAATTGACTTGATCCATGTTTTTGGACTGTGGGAGGAAACCGGAGAACCCGGAGGAAACTCACGCAGACTCGGGGAGAACATGGAAACTCCACCCAGATGGGGATTCAAACCGAAAATCCCTAGTGCTGAGAGGCGAACGTGCTAACCACTAATCCACCGTGCCGCCTATCTGGAAATTATTACACTTAATTATAAATACAAACCATTACTAAGCAGTTTGTTAGGCAGTTTATAAATATATTTCAAGATGGGTTTAACTTTAGCACCTCCCACATGGAGTTACAAATGTCCCTTTCACGTTAAAAAAATTAAGACTTAACTGTTTTGTGTCTCCTTTTATCTATGTACTTTTTTAGTTTGTGATAATTAATTTTATCTCAGTGCCTCCTTACTCTTACGTACTTTGATCTTTATCGGTGTAATATTTTAAGCTAAGGCATTCGTTTTTAAACTACAATTTAATTTAATTGCTTCTGCAGTTGGGCATCTACATCCACCCAGAGCTTCCACTTTTGCCTTTGTACTAATTATATCAAGTTTGTTCTATTAAAGACTTTCTTAACACAGTAACTTAACACAGTAACATTTACTTAACTATAAATGTCAAGTTGAAGAAGACCAGTGATAATTAGTATTTAAATATTTTATTGTAATTAATAATAAAATAACATTTATCACCAAGTAAGTGAGAACTGTAGAGCTGTAGTTTACTTTATGTAATTAATTTTTCAATCATTAGTTACAGCATTAATACATCTTACATATAAGTATATGCCACCTAATTTGAAAGTTTGTTACATTTTCTGTTTTAGATCTTTTTATAGCCATTTTAATAATACACTCATTTCTTTTTGCACAACTAAGAATTTAGAAAGTTATTACACAGAAATGATAAAAATAAATATAGAATAATTCAGTAAAAGAATTCAGTAAAAACTTAGTTACAGTGATAATGTTATATATTCAAGAAGGTTTTATTAATGTAGGGAGTACTTACCCTCTTGATTGCACTCTGTGACCGATGTCTTACTTTTCAATACACACACGCACACACACATACATACAAGCTCGCGCATACACAAACACACACACACGCCATATGGAAAGACACACCAGATGGGAACATCTAGGTGATAAGAGGGAAATGACACAGTACATTATTGATTGTTAATGGGTTTTATACGGATTTATAGTGGAAAAAGTTAAAGATTTGTTCAGAATTACTAAGAAGTAATGATGTATAAATGTACTGTAGTAAAATCATTTACTGCAAATTGCAAGAATTAACCATATTTAATAAACATATAAACCAAGAGTACATCAACTAACAATGAAATACCCAACAACATACACTAAAATGCATTAATTATACATCGAATATCATTGCATTAATTTATTCATTTTAAATTCCCAAAAAATGAATGAAGACAGAAGTACAAAATTTATTTTCAAGTGTTAAACAATGCAGTAGTACACTAACTAAAACTTGATAAAATATGAAAAGCATTGTTAATATTGGTTTACATTATTGGCTTACTCGGCACACGCACAGTTTAGCATTCAAATTATCTTCACTTTAGAGTAGGATGTATACTGGCACATAATTCTTAAGCTCTTGATCATCACCCAACTTATCATTTCCAATATTAGATTGTGATAGTAATAATTCATTCATTCATTCATTATCTCCCGCTTTTATCCTCTATTAGGGTCGCGGTGGGGTTCCCCATGCCCATCCAGGGGAGAACGTCTCGGGCGCTGGGCAGATAGACCCAGGACAGGGCGCCAATCCATCGCTGGGAACACACTCACTCACACAGACACACTCTATATGGGGCAATTTTGAGAATTCAATTGACTTGATCCATGTTTTTGGAATGTGGGAGGAAACCGGAGAACCCGGAGGAAACCCACGCAGACACGGGGAGAACATGGAAACTCCACCCAGATGGGGATTCGAACCGGGAATCCCTAGCACTGAGAGGCGAACGTGCTAACCACTAAGCCACCGTGCCGCCTGATAGTAATAATAATAATAATAATAATAATAATATAAATGTATCTCATCTCATTATCTTCCACTACTAGGTTTGGAGTAGTGGTTCCCAAGCACATTCAGGAGAATACCAGCACCCAGAAATTGCAGCTTTGTTAACAGAGTTCATGAAATAGTTTCAAATTTCAGCTTTATGCAAGGCATACATAATCTTTGGTGATAACTCACACTGCAAGTTTAAGTAACCCATTATCTTTTGACAAATACATCTCTTCATAAGCTCAAAGTATACAAATATGTAATTCTTATATTGCTAATAGCACACTGCCACTAGAGTTCTAAACATAATAAGCTCAGTACCCTAATATATCGGTTTTGATGATACATAAAGAGACTTCATTGCATTACATCACAATTATGCCATTATGCCATTATGTTTAAGCACATGGTCAGGAGCAGTGAGGGTTATAGGCCTTAGCTCAACAGCCCACAAAGGCAGCTTTCCTGGACAAGGGTATAAACCACTAACATTCAAAGTGCTAGCCCAACACCCACAATTGAGCTAAAAACAGTTTTAGGTTTAATTCCACAGACTAGGCATCCCACTGACTAGGCATTATTAACTTGTAATTGTGCTAAAGATGTGCTTTGTTTATTACTATTACAATCTAGAAGCAGTATGAGACATTCATCCATCCATTATCTTCTGCTTTATCCTATGCTAGGGTCACAGGGAGGTTCCCATGACCATCAAGGGGCAAATAGGGGCGGTGACAGGATGCAACCAGGACAGGTCGCCAATCTATCACTGGGCACACACACACACACACACACACAAACACCGACGCACACACTACTGTATATTGCAATTTAGAGCCGACATTTAATCTTCAATCCATGTTTTTGGACTTTGGGAGAAAAAGGTGAACCAAGAGGAAACCCACTGGGACATGGGGAGAACATAAAAATGCCAACCAGACTGGGATTAGAACCTGGCTCAATATGCCACCCCACTTGAGACATATTAATTAATAAATGTATTAATTTATATTTAATTACTATATTCTCTGCAAATAGTTTTGAAGACATGCACCTATTCACAGCCCAGCAAACTCAAAACTCCAAAACATCTTTGTGTGGAAAAGAAATATTTTTTAAATGATTTGGGAAAATGTTTTTTAAATTATTTATTGAACAGATGCTCAAGGATCGACCGAGGGCTTGATAAGTTTAGCTGTTTCTAATAAAGTGGCTGGAGTGTGTAAAAAAACATCTATCATTTGTATGAATTTGTAGCTTTTAAAATCATATGTGCAAGATCTGTTTCTGTAAAACAGCTTATTAGTTTATATTTACACACTCTCACTATGAACAATTTTAAAATATATATATATTCATAAAAATTGGAAAAATCAAAACTGTTTTTTTCTATACTGTAAGTCTGAGTGCATCTATGTTAAAAACAAACCTTATTAAACATCATTCTTCTGTCACTTTTTGTGACCTAGTACTTTTGCATAAAATCTGTGTCTGTATTAATATTGTTCTCAGGTGTTGCATGGAGCCAGTGAGATGAAGGCTGTAATAGCTCCACCAGACATGCAGAGGACGCCATGAGGTGAATCATAAGTTGTCTCCAGGTTGGTACTGTGGCTCAGTGGCAGTAAAATAATCCTCTAGAAAGGCCTGTAGGTATTCAAAAGTGGGACGTTCTTCTGAATTGTGCTTCCAGCAGAGCAATATGAGGTCATATAAAGAGGCGGGGCAATCCTGAGGACAGGGCATGCGGTAGCCACGTTCAACCTGGTCCAAAACCTCCCTGTTATTCATCCCTGCACAGATGGATGGAGAAGAGTTTTTTTACTTATATATTTTAATTCATTAGCAATTTCTAAAGGTTTAAAAAATACAATATAAAGCTAATACATATCAAAACATCTGAATTATACATACGATCATGGGAAAAAATAAATAGTTTTTTTAGTGTATTACATTTAGGACATTTTAAAAATACACTTTTTGTCATTAAAAGACTATCAAATTAGATTAACAAACCTCTGATGTACAATATACGAGAAATATAAGAAAGACAAAAAGAAGACAAATTAGAAGGCTAATGTAAGAAACTAAATAAAACACATGGATTGCCAGATTGTAGAATAATTTAGTAATGAGATATTTTCTGTATGAATTTTCTGTTTCAGTCCCTCACATTGTTATTTGACTCACTCCTTTTTATGATGTTTTTTTTAGTTTATTAAGGTTTGTGCGCATTTGTTTATGTTCCACCTCAGTATTTCAGTTAGGATGAAGAATATACTTTGACTGGACCACAACAAAAATATTTAGCCATTATGTGGTATATTTGATGGTGTACTTCGGATCCTTGTCCTGCCTCATGACCCAGTTTCAGCCAGGCATAAGATGTTAGATTGATGATCTCACATTCGATTCTATTTCATGATCGAGTCAATGACTGCAAATTAAGTCCTAATTATCACCCCACCACCAACATTTGTATGGTGTTTTGTGCTGATATGATTGTGATTTTTGCAGAGCTGTGTATTGTGGACAAAATTCTTCAGCTTTGTCTTGTCTGTCCAAAAAAACATTGTCTAGTAGTCTAGTATTGTAGTTGTTCAAATGTAACTTTGTAAACTTAAGCCATGCTGCCATGTTCTTTTTAGAAAGACTGTTTAGAAAGACTAAAAATCAAAGTGAAAAAAAAAATGTGTTGCAATTGGGAACTTTATTTTTGTTCTGCGCGAGTTGCACCACTTTGTTGAAAGTTAATACACTTTTTTCTTATGAATGACATCATGACATTGTTGAGGCATTCTTACGATTAATTAATCGTCAGGATTTTTTGCAAAAACAATTAATTGTCCAATCCTTACTATAGAGGAATAGAGGCACTTGTTGTTGATCAGTTAATTAGGAAAATGCGGTTATTATTACCTGACTGCCACTTACACACTTAATTCATTTGGAATAATTAAGGACTATTTAAGGTCATTTTTCAAGTTTTAATATGAAAAAAAAAACTTAATAAGGGTGTTGCTTCTTGTTTACAGCTAAAACAGCCTTATTTTATTGAATATCCTAGGTTTTCCCTCACTAATCATATATGTCAGTGTATGTCTATGTATATTCATTCAGACCTTTATAAGCACAACAGGTCTTTCCAGTTATCACAAAGTTGGAAACAAGTCTTCATGGGGTAGGATTGATATAAGATTATCTAAATGTGTTATCTACATACATGCAATTGATTATTGCATACATATATTTGGTCATTATTGCAGATTAACTTACCAGGATATGGGACTCGTCCTTTAGTTACCAGCTCTATGATAAGCACCCCAAAAGACCAGACGTCAGATTTAATGGTAAATTTACCATAAAGCGCCGCCTCGGGAGCTGTCCACTTGATGGGAAACTTGGCTCCTGTATCAAAGAGAAGGTCATCATAAAACATTTTTACCCTCTTTTGCATTATTTTATATTGTTTTACTGACCATCTGCAACCATTAATGAACTCTCAACAACATTGTTTCAGAGAATCGGCTATTCTATGGTTTATGACAAGCAAAACATCTCAGAAGCATTTCAGCACATCCCCTCTGATCCTTACTGTGTAACAATCCAAGTCCTGACAGAATTTTACAATAAAGTTTTTAAATTTCACTCAGTAAAGTATATGGTCATGATCTGGTACCATATGCATCATGTCCAGCACTATGTGTGTGTATGTGTGTGTGTGTGTGTGTGTGTGTGTGTGTGTGTGTGTGTGTATTTGACACCTTGGCATGCAGTGTACTCATTATCTTCAATGAGTCGAGCTAGACCAAAGTCAGCAATCTTGCAAACCATATTTTCTCCAACCAGGATGTTAGCTGAGCGCAGATCTCTGTGAATGTAGTTCATCTTCTCGATGTATGCCATACCTCCTGCTATCTATATGAACACACACACACACAATAACAAGCATTTTTGGTAATAAAATCAAAGCTAAATTTCCTTCAATTAGCTATAATAATTAAATAAGTTGGATATATATATATATATATATATATATATATATATATATATATATATATATATATATATATATATTCTTCCACAAATAATTAAAATCCTCTTTAACATGTTATGAGTATCAAGAACAGCAGTGCAAGCTGAGATACCTGAGCAGCCATGTCCACAAGATTAGGAAGTTTTAGAGCTCTACCTTCAGCATCCTTTAGGAAATCTAGCAAACTTCCTGTAGTCCAGTAACAAACAAAGAAATATTTAAAAAAAAAACATTATTTTTTCTAAATATTAGGGTGTAATTATGAAATGTTCCCAGTGACCTTAATGATACTCTCTTACCTTTGCTCATGTACTCGGTGACAATGTAGATGGGTTCCTCTGAAACAACTGCATATAGCTGCACCAGTTTATCATGACGCAGGTTCTTCATGATCTGAGCTTCTTCCAGAAATGCCTCGGGGGACATAGTCCCTGCCTTTAGGGTCTTCACTGCCACCCTGGTGTTCCCGTTCCATGTTCCTGCCACATGCACACACAAATGCTCAGCTCATTGCTTCAGAGCATTCATCAACATACAGTCATGGCCAAAGTTTTTGAGAATGACACAAATATTATATTTTCACATGATCTGCTGCCTTCTGGTTTTTATGTGTGTTTGTCAGATGTTTTTATCACATACAGAAATATAATTGCAATCATATTATGAGTAACAAAAGCTTTTATTAACAGTTAGAATGAGTTAATGCAGCAAGTCAATATTTGCAGTGTTGACGCTTCTTCTTCAGGACCTCTGCAATTCTCCCTGGCATGCTCTCAATCAACTTCTGGACCAAATACTGACTGATAGCAGTCCATTCTTGCACAATCAATGCTTGCATTTTGTCAGAATGTGTAGGTTTTTGTTTGTCCACCCGTCTCTTGATGATTGACCACAAGTTCTCAATGGGATTAAGATCTGGGGAGTTTCCAGGCCATGGACCCAAAATTTCTATGTTTTGTTCCCTGAGCCATGTGGTTATCACCTTTGCTTTATGGCAAGGTGCTCCATCATGCTGGAAAAGGCATTGTTGATCACCAAACTGCTCTTGGATGGTTGGGAGAAGTTGCTCTCGGAGGACATACTGGTACCATTCTTTATTCATGGCTGTATTTTTAGGCAAGACTGTGAGAGAGCCGATTCCCTTGGCTGAGAAGCAACTCCACACATGAATGGTTTCAGGATGCTTTACAGTTGGCATGAAACAAGACTGGCGCTCACCTCGTCTTCTCCGAATAAGCTGTTTTCCAGATGTCCCAAAAAATCAGAAAGGGGATTTATCCGAGAAAATGACTTTACCCCTGTCCTCAGCAGTCCACTCCCTGTACCTTTTGCAGAATATCAGTCAGTCTTATCAGAGATAACCATGGTTAACAAAAGAGAAACAATGATGCCAAGGACCAGCCTCCTTTTGAAGTGTCCAGTGGTGTCATTCTTACTTAATCATGACAGATTGATCTCCAGCCCTGTCCTCATCAACACCCACACCTGTGTTAATGGAGCAAGGAATGAAAGGATGTTAGCTGGTCCTTTTAAGGCAGGGCTGCAATAAAGTTGAAATGTGTTTTGGGGGATAAAGCTCATTTTCTAGGCAAATTTCAACTTTGCAATTAATTGCTGCTAAGCTGATCACTCTTTATAATATTCTGGTAAATGCAAATTGCCATTATAAAAATTGAAGCAGTAGTCTTTGTAAAAATTAATATTTGTATCATTCTCGAAACTTTTGGCCATGACTGTACCACATCACACTCAGTTTCATTCATAATCAAATGAGCTTAATCAAAATGTTAGCACAAAAAACAGAACATGCTCAACAATGTTTACTCTAATATATGTGCAAAAAGTTAAGGCCATGTTTCATCATAAGTTCTGCACAGTGCAAAATTAAAGATGCGGTAAAAAAACTCTGATCTCAACATAATCTGATCTCAACATCTGAAAAATTTTGTAATTACTGAACATTTACTGCGAAATTGTCAGGTGTTCATCCTTTATTCATTATCTCCCGCTTATCCTCTATTAGGGTCGCGGTGGGGTTCCCCATGCCCATCCAGGGGAGAACGTCTCGGGCGCTGGGCAGATAGACCCAGGACAGGGCGCCAATCCATCGCTGGGCATGTCAGGTGTTTACATAGTAATTTATAAGATCCTCATCTCAAAGAAAATTTACAAGTGTGAATTGAGTATGAAAAATTGATTTACACTTGTAAAGATTTGTTGGCTGAACTACAGTGGAATTCAAATTTATAAAAAATCAAGAACTAATAACAGGAGAGAAAAAAACAGCTCAAACTTAATTCAGATGTTAGACCTTAATAAAAACAGGTTTGAGTATGGGAAAGAAATAAAAAAAGAGGAGGACATACAAATTTTCATACCCTCATTTTTTTCATGGAAATAAATGTTTATGTAGATTTACACTGTTCAGGAATCAATAATTGTTATATACTGTTCAGGTTAATAAATTTAACATTTATTAAGACCCACAGTAATTAAATAACTAACAATTTTAAAGCAGGATCTATTTTTAGCCACACATTTTACATATTCCACTCTATTTATATCCTATTTGATTTTGCAATGTGCCATTGTGGCTAAAAGGTTTTTCGCTTTGGTCACGGACATTGCCGCAGCTTAGCATTGTGCTTTGCCACGATGATTGGGTTTAGATGCTTCCACTATTTACCCAACCTACAGATACATCTGAAGCCAATTATGGGTCCCTGTGGTGAGTGACAGCATTGAGATATTACACTGGATATGTTATGCACCTCCTGCACATATTTTTACATCCTTTAGCTAGCGATCCAACCCTGACACTGCTCTGCCGTTTCCGTATCCCACACTACTGTCTATTTTTTTGACTGTCACTCTGTCCACTGGCAGCAAATTGCAGTCAGTCTCTGATGTATGGATTCAGTTGCTATGTAGGAAGGTAGGTATTTCATATTGCTATCGTTAGGTATATTTTAATAAACTATTCAACCTATTATTTGCCTCCTTTGGTTTTCTGTTTTTTGTGGTTGGAAACAGAATTGCCCACAATCACATCTATGCCATGCCACGTGACAAAATGTTCTAGTCATACCAGAGGCTGAAAAAAAAATGGGTCCAGCATGCTGACATTTACCAGCAAGACATGCTCTGTGACAGATATGGTACAGTTGATTAGCTGTAGGATTTCAATAGAGCTAATAGAAAGCTTTTCGGAGAAATTCTACAATGTCTTCACAACAAAAAAAGTATAGCAAGAATTACAATACAGCTGTTTTCATGTAGTCCAGTCCACATACAGAGGTCGTTTATATCCAGTGTAATTTCAGTGAAAGTTGTTTACCATAATTATGTCTTAGCTTCATATAAAAAAAACCTATAATTCTTATCATGATGAAAATATACATTTAATGTAATTAATGTGTTAGGTTTTTTCTGCCTTTGCTTTTCTACATGGTGTTAATGAGTTTGGGGTTTGGTTCTTACCACACCACACATCAGCAAAGCATCCAGCTCCCAGTTTCACCTCCAGCTGTAGAGATTCACGTAGAATCTCCCACGTGTCGTGGGTCAGACCCACGGTGTCAGGTGTGTAGTTTACACATACATTAGTTAACTGATAGCACAGACCGTCTGCATGCACTACAAGGGAGTAAGAGGAAGTTATATAGGGTTAGTATTCTCAAACGAGGGGAAAACCTGCAGGCAGAGAAATGGAATATACCCATGGTGGGGCAGTTCTTACAGGAATATTTATTTTTTTACACATTAAGACACCTCTTAATAGTGACTGAGTGAGTAAACACATCAACTGCATCAGAAAATACAACCCAACCCCCTCCAGATAGGTTTCTCGTTCTTGTCTCCTTCTAAAAATACAGACAGCAAAGTAACCATGCCACAGCTCTTTTACCTCAAATAATTAAAATTTTTTGGTAACTATCCCCTCCACTTAGAAAGTTGTTTTCCATCTCTCTGCATGCCTTGCCACCTCCAAACAAAATAGGTGGAGCCATACCCAACCAGACCTCCCCAAATTGTCCATATCCCAATCGCTTGACAAGCTGCAGTGATTCCCGCGCAATTTCCCAAACATCCTTAGTGCTGAGAGACAGGTCTGTAAGCCTTGGCATCCCTCTGTGACATGGAACAACCAATCGGAAACAGAGACCTGCTGCTCGCTCTGTATCAGGAAAAGCATCGTAAGCAGTACACACATGTACATACAAATCCATGTATGGAACTTCATAAATCTATCTCATCACCACAATGACTGAGAAAATGTGAGTTTCATGTGTGATAGGTGTACCTACCCTACATACCTGAATAATGCTGGATGAGTTGCTGCAGAATTTCAAACTGGGCTCGTGTTGTAATGTAATAACCTCCACTGTCCAGTTTACGGATTTTATAATGCTTCACATGATCTCCTTTCATCTCGTCCCAGTCACGAATAGAGAGAGAGTACAATCCTGCATCCAACCCAACACATCACCATTTTACCCTATATTACTATTAGTGCTTTGTTCAGTTAAAACCCAACATAACCTGATGTGACAAAACCTCACAAGATGTGATGTGATATGACATGTCGTACCTTTTGTTGTCTCACTCTCACGGACAAGGTAGCTGCCTCGTTGGTTACCTGCAGTAAGTAGCTGCCTCTCTGCATCTTTACGTCCAAGTTTACCAAAATACCATCTGGAAAAATATTAATAATATTGAAACTTTATAATATTGATATTCTAATAAAATTAACATGAAGATTTTAAACCAAGTTGCTGAACTATTACTACTACTTAAACTACTGGTTATTTTTGTTGATCTGATATGAAAACAGTTTTTATTCAGTAGTGACAAGAAATTTTTGCCTCTTTGTCTGAGTGAAGTTTCCCAATAATGTAAAATGATCTCACTCATATAAAAATAAAAATAAGAAGTTAAAAAGTTATAAATAAAAGTTTCAGTTAGTTGTCAAAACACCCAAGCACACACACATACATACAGAGTACTCACTCCTCAGCTTGAATAGAATTGACAGGAGCAACGTAATTACTGGGAATGTAACCAGTTCCTCCAGTAGAGAGAGAATGAGCCTCCCACCAATCCCCCTCACTGAGAGACAGCAAAAGAACGAGGGAGAGACAGAGAGAGAGATAAAGAAAAAAATAGATTATTAATTAATTATAAACAATAACAACCAAAAACCTTACACAATGGACTAAAAGTACAAAACAAATTAAACTTTAGTGCTCGCTGACCTCAAACCAAAAGCAATACATTCGTTGAAAAACAGTGAAGGACACCAAAAAACTCTGTTCTTACTGTGAGGCCTCAGAGGTAAAGACATAGCTTGACTTCTTTATGCTCTTTTTGACCTTTTTATGACTTCTACTTTTGACATTACACTTTCTGTTAGTTTTCTCATTGTGTTAACTTCTTGTTGATCACTGGTGTATTGCAATTAAATATATCTTTCATAATTTGATTGGTTTCACATATTTATAAGCCTATTGTTTGCAGCTTTAATTATGTTTGTACATATGTTATAATATGTTCAGCTCAGTTTAGGCTAATATCCTATTTGCATTTTCCTTGCTGCATCTTGTATGTCAGTTATTATTACATTTAAAAGTTTTTTTTACCTGCTGTGTATCTCTGATATGTTAAATTGTTGTCAGTGCAGTGCTGAGAAATCACCCATCACCCAAATTATATATGCTGTTGTGGCCCTGTGTGGGTTTTTATTGTTGAACAACAGAGTAAAGGGGAACAACAAAGCAGGTGTACCCAAAAAATACATTCATGTACATGCAGTCATCATGGTATTTTCTGTCTAGTGCATCACATGACACAGGTTTGAACTACATTTTCTTAAAAACAACCTTAAAAGGCCTAATTTGGCTTCAATCCTTTGCTTGTAAAGCTCACATTGCACAAAGCTGTTCCATTAAATCTTTAAACAGAGCAGTCTTCACATAATAATGTAACCATCTATCCATTACAGTGGGTTGCAAAAGTATTCATACCCCTTGAACTTTTCCATATTTTGTCACATTACAACCACAAACATAAATATATTTCACTGGAATTTAATGTGAAAGACCAACACAAAGTGGTATACAATTGTGAAGTGGAATGAAAGTTATACATGAATCAACAATTTTTTTACAAATAAAAAACTGAAAAGTGCGATGTGCAAAATTATTCAGCTCCCCTGAGTCAATACTTTGTGGAACCNATAACCTAAGCCTGCTTTAAACTTCTCCAAAACCATATTCCTAACCTGTCTGGTGTGTTCTTTGGACTTCATGATGCTGTTTGCTCCCCAATATTCTCTTAACCAACATCTGAGGCCGTCACAGAGCAGCTGTATTTGTACTGAGATTAGATTACACACAGGTCGACCCTTTTAAGTCATTAGCAGTCATCAGGCAACTTCTGAATGCAATTGGTTGCACACAGGGAAAAGGGGGCTGAATAATTTTGCACATCGCACTTTTCAGTTTTTTATTTGTAAAAAAATTGTTGATTCATGTATAACTTTCATTCCACTTCACAATTGTATACCACTTTGTGTTGGTCTTTCACATTAAATTCCAGTGAAATATATTTATGTTTGTGGTTGTAATGTGACAAAATATGGCAAAGTTCAAGGGGTATGAATACTTTTGCAACCCACTGTATCTTCCGCTATATCATCTACTAGGGTGGTGGGTTGGTTCCCCTTGCCCATCCAAGGGTGAACGTTTCAGGCGCTGGGCAGATACACCCAGGACAGGGCGCTGATCTACCGCTGGGCACACACTTACACGGACTCAAGGACTCAAAATCTGATTGGTTTAAGCAACAGGTTGATCTTCGCTTATTTAATGCCATTGAGCCAGCAAAATTCATTCTAAAGGCCTAGGCAGAAATATTTAAAACCTGGAAACCAATGATGCCATTACTCACGAGTTGTTAATGATCTGGAATCTCTCTCCCTTAGTAAAGTTCAGATCATCTTCAGTTCGAGCTTCATAATCATACAGAGCCACAAACAGCATCACACCTGAGAGTGAGAGGAAATAATAAACACAATGAACTGTTACTTGTCTGTCCACAGTTTTAGCGTGTATGTATGTATGTACCCATCTTGTCTGTGCACGGTGACACTATGTGTGTGTGTGTGTATACCCGTAGACACTGGTGTGTCCACTGTTCTGGTATTTGTCTGAGTGTTTACTCCTCCAAATACACTGACTGGTAACATTCCTTGGGTTTGGAAGTTGTTGTAGTTTGGAAAGGCAGGTTGTCCAAAGGCAGAGTTGTGATGATAGGAGGAGTCATATCTATGGTCCACACTGTAACCTTCTGTACTCTTTGCCTTCTTATCCTTACACTGGCAGCACCCCATCATGTACTAAGAGGACACACACATACTCACATATACTCACATACATACATGCACAGATCTGACTTTAGTGGTTCATCACTAAGAAAAAAAATTGTGTAGGGTTAAGAATGGTAAAAGGAACAGAGGTGTAGAGGTGTTGCATGCACCCATTCACACCCCTCCACAATGTCTACAGACCACACACACACACAAACACATATACAAAGCTACAGATTTTTTTGTTATGCAGATGTTAGCCTTGTTGTTGAATAAAACAAGTTATCCAACATATAAAAGGTGACAGAAACAGAATACTAAAATAACTTTAAATAATCATTTGAAATGGTATAATTACTGTACAATTCTTGTATAATTATTGCTATGTTTAAAGTTTTTCTACCTTTAGTTAACAGGTCCACAAAAATCCTATTCTTAGCAGAAACAGAGCTTTTTCCCAATACCCAATATCTTATTTAAAATTTATAAACTCTCTGTAGAATTAATGTTCAAGTAAACACACCTTTCTGAATTAAAAATGAATATTTTACATAACATCACATATAACATTTAGAAGAATTTTTATTAAATATGTTGTATCTGTTATTAGGGGACATATCGAGTTATGCAAAGATGAATTTTGCATTGTGTTATTCTGTGTAAGATGAGTGAACAGATTTTAAAGCATGATGTGACAGATCACAATACTGCTGTTGAAGCAACAAGCGGTAATGAACAGGATGTGGCTATGAAAATATCGGTCCAATCCACAAAAGTTGTGCATGAGTATGTTGCACTGTAGCTCTATGCTTCCAAGCTCAAGACTTAAACCACTTCCTCTGCAAGGTGTGTGCAATATTTTAGAATACTCAGCAACACTTCAGAGGTCTAAATGCCCGAACATCTCATCTCAACAGCTATAAAGTTCATTTATTTATATAACACATTTTACAATTGAACATTTTCTCAAAGCAACTTTACAGTATTCAGAGCCTGAACCCACAAAGAGCAAGTTAAAATTACAGTGGAAAGAAAATCTTCCTGTTATGTTGATTTTTAAGGAAGAAACTTTGGGAGGACCAAGGCTTAGTGGGGGACTCCCACTCGGTTGAATACTGACTTTAAATATAATAGCATCAACAGTATAGAAGTCTGAATGACAGAAAATATTAATACTTATGTTACATCTTTGAAATGTTCTATCTATGTTTAGATTTAAAAACTGACACGGGTGTGTCAAAAAAGGTTTTGTGATGGAATAAATTTAAAGTCATTTGTACAAAACATTATGTGAAGTAAGATATTATGACAATATAAGTGTATTATTTATATTTACAGATCAATATAATGATATCATACATGTTTAACAATTATGCATTTTTTATGTTTATGGATCTTTACAAATTTACACACTAATTAAAAAATCTATAGCATTGTTTTTGTTTTTGTTTGCCTGAACTGCAGAACCTGCAGGACTCCAGTGGAATGACAGAGTCCTGCTACTACCCACCATGATGTATCTGAATGTGGCAGTTTATTAAATGACAAAGCAGCACTGTTACATCTGAACAAAGCCTTATACACACGTACATGCACACACACCCACCCATACACCCACACACAAACACACACACACACACACACACACACACACACACACACACACACACACACACACACACACACACACACACGCAGCATGATACACGCATGAAAAAATACTTTAACACACTGAAGTATTGTGCATTGAGTGGCAAAGTTCAGCAGATCATTTCAGTAACATATGCTGAGAAGAGAAAAGCATCACCCACTCAGTCGGAAAAACAAAAAGGACAATAGAAGAAAAAAAAGAAAGATTGCAGGGCTGCAAGAAAGTGTCAGTAAAAGGGTGTTAGGAAAAAGTGAGTAATTCTGAAAGCAAGCAACCATGAACTAGAAATTACAGATTAACTGATTAGATATTTCCTATGTACTTTCCACTTTAATTTATTTTAATCCCACATACCGATAAAAAAAAATGTCAGAAAATCTTTTGAATAAAATTTATGAAATATAAATTCTTACAGAGTAATAAATAAATGACCCACTAACTAAACAGTGGGTCATGTTGTGAAGTCACTATAACACTTTATACACAGAATAGTTTATTGTCTTATAAAGTCTTGTGTAATTGTTGTTTTGTGTCTAATCCTATAAAATATGATGTAATATAATGAAATCTGAATTTGATCTTATCCAGTCTATTAACCTATATTGACGTCTTGAAGGTCTTTTCCACATTGTTCTGTATATCACAATACTTTGAAATATGCCGTATTATGTTAATTATTAATAATTAACAGTATTGTCAGTTAAGTGTTGTTAATTATGTACTCAGTAATGTCTGAGTAAAATATCAAAACTGCCTTTCCACAGGTCCCTCTCAAGTCTTCAATATAACCGTTAAAGATCATGTTATGGTTTCATTGGTACATCTGTTTTAATTTGGATTTATGATTTTGAGCTTAACCAAGACTAAGTTGAAGCTAACTGCATTATCATTTTAATATTTCTTATATTTGTCTCATTTTGGCACTACAATTTAAATCATGACCTCATATGTAATTAAACTAGTAAACCCAACATCAAAACAAAAACCCACTTTAAAGCTTCACATGAAGGCCACTGCTCTCCAATTAGAACTATATAACACTGATGTTTTCATGATCATACACAATGATTATCAGACATTGATAGAAAGATCCCTGTTCCTTAAATAAAACAATGTGCTCATTCACACCTGGCTGTCATTCTATTGTTGAAAACATAAAAAATCTCACTCTAATTTCACCTTTAAGTCCTTTAATAACGTTCACATACTTTTGGCACACATGGAAATATAATAGTAAATGACCAAGCTTAGCAGTTTATTAAGAACTCTTATTAAGAAATCTTATGAGATTTTAGATCAAATTTAAGCAGAAATATAGCACAATTCATAAAGTTCATGAACCTTAAAGTACCACTGTCAATAGAAAGAACACAGGAACATGCATAAAGACACACATATTCACTCAAATCACACCATTTAACCACATCCTACTTAATTTATAGTAAACTATTTCTGGATTTTTCCAATTCTTTAAGTATTCTTTTATGCTTTTCTACACACAACACATTTCAGTGCTCAACAACCACCACACTCATAATGAACCTTGTGTTTTTGCTGTTTGTGGTATTATAGCCTTTATATATTAACCTTTTGTAAAATGTGTATGTGTGTGCTTGAATTTGTAAGTTTCCAGAGAGCTCCTAAACATTACTTAAACATTTTTAAATATATGATTGAAGTCAGATCTTTACTCATTAGGATTTAATTCTTAGTTTATGCAGTTTGTTTTGCTTTTCTAAATTTAGTATACTAAAACTAAGTTTCTGTTTTAGACGCATACAAGTGGACACAGCATTATAAAACAGGAAATGGAAACTCCATCTTTAAAGTTTCTAATGTCACACACTGGGGAAGATTTGGCTTACAGCTAATCTCCCAGTTGATCACAGATATTATTAAGTTGAGTTGGAACATAGGACACTGGTGGCCAACATTTTTGGGCTCAATTTGCACACAGTCTGGCGAGATTTGGAAAAGGACCTAATATACATATTCAATTCTTCCAAATTACAAACTGCATTTAAATTTAATCCTAGATTTAAAAAGGGCTGTTCACATATTGTTTTGGGAATACAGTAAACAGTAAACTGCATCTTTAACTACAGTACAGTCTATATATTTTTACATTATCACAATATTAAGTGTGAGTCTGTTTGCTTTGCCAAGTTAGAAATACCCTAATATATTATATATTAAGTGTTGTAGTAATTAAACTCTCTCTCTCTCTCTCTCTCTCTCTCTTCTTACACATAGACACATATGACAAACGTAATAATAAATACAAATTATAAAATAATATTTTTTTCTCACCTACACTGACGCTTCTGTCATTATCCTTCTTCTTTTAAAAACAACTATATAGCCAGCATACACTCACTCTCTCATACACTGCGCACTCAATGAAATACTCTCTCTCTCTCTCTTCGCGCTCTCAGTCTGAGTCTCTCTGTGCGTGTGGGAAATAAGACAACTGCCGTCCAATCACAGATTACCCACGTGACTACTTGATCTAAACGTCTAAAAGGTTTGTGCTATAAAATTTATCAAGGTCCAAGGCACGTGACAACAATAGTAGTTGTATTATTATTAGTAATATTATTATTATTTGTATTAAGTTTACAAGTCTAATGTAAGAGCTCTAGGGATTCCCGGTTCGAATCCCCATCTGGGTGGAGTGTCCATGTTTTCCCCGTGTCCTCGTGAGTTCCTTCGGGTTCTCCGGTTTCCTCCCACAGTCCAAAAACATGGATCAAGGTCAATTGAATTTTCCAAATTGCGCCATATAGAGTGTGTCTGTGTGAGTGAGTCTGTGCCCAGCGATAGATAGGCGTCCTGTCCTGGGCGTGTCTGCCCAACGCCCGAAACATTCTCCCCAGGACAGGCATGGGGAATCCCCCCACGACCCTAATAGAGGATAAAGCGGAAGATATTGGATGGATGTAAGAGCTTTCTGCTGGCCCCTGCTGGAGAAACCAATGCATTGTTAAAAGTACAAATAAAACAATATAAATTTTACTAAATTGCTCATTCTAATTAACTTCTTACTGTTCTCCACCTTAGTCATAGCAAATCTGTGACATGTCCTGGGAAAGGCACTATTATTATATCTGTCATTGCGTTTTACCATATTGTTGAAATATGATTTTGCTAGAGGAAGGTTACACTCCACGATTACAGAATCATATCAATTAAAAAAAACTTTAATATACAATAAGATGTATCATTATTTTATACAAATCCTGTACATGTACATAGTTAAATGCATGCTAATGGGTGTTTGAGTGTGTGTGTCCGTATTTGGTGGTTGTTTCAGGTAAACCGATACTCTTCATCACCTTACGCTACCAGGTATGTTACCGCGCACACACACATGAAACACGTATATAGTGCTTATTTATGTTTGCTCTACATTATTATGGTGTTTTTTTTTCTGATGATGCAATAGATTTTTTTCTCACTAATCGGGTCCTGCGACCTGTTTCAGTTTTAAACCACGGAAAATTCAACTGGTAAGTATTAACCACTTAACTCCACTTAACTTTAATAATTGTAATTAATTTTATACACAACATTGAGCTATGTGTTTGTTTATGAGGTATATGTCTGTTTATGTTCTATATGACATCACGTTTGGTATAATATGATATGCAGAATATAGTACTTTATATAGGGTTAACTCGCGGGTATTCTCTCTCTCACACACCTTATGGCAATAAATAAAATAAAATAAAAGAAATACAAATATTAGACTTGATTTTTTAATGAATGTGAAAAAACAAATATCTGTAATATTATCATATATATATATATATATATATATATATATATATATATATATATATATATATATATCAAAGTTTGATCCTCACAATAATTTTGCATAGTGAACCTTGGTCTGAAAGAGGGAGATTTCTGATGACCTTAGAAGAAGAGTTGTTGATGGTATCTGATTAAAGTTAAAAATAATAATCTTTAAAGTGTTTGGACCCCACCAAATTTACAGATGAACCTTTATTACCCTCCCTAGAACTGGCTGGCCAACAAAAGTCATGCCAAGAACATGCAATAGTCTGCAAGGCCGAAGAAGAACTAAAGAGTAGAGTTCTTTTTACACAACAAGATGTGCAAGGTTGCAAGGAAAAGACAGTTGCTATACCAAGGGAATATTGCTGCTTGTCTTCAGTTTGCTGAATGAAAAGTGTTACATTTGGAGAAAGACATACATTGTGAACTGTGATAACTGGTGTTGGTGATATAATGATTTGGCCTTGTTTTGCTATATTTGGGCCAGGGTGGCTTGCCATCATTGATGGAACAATGGATAGAACAATCAATTTTGACTTATACAGTACTGTTAAATTCTAAAGGAAAATGCTCAAAGATTGTTTTCACACCAGCCATCTGACTATGGATTAATGAAAATACTTTTTTTCCCTTTTCCAGTCCGTTAAGCATCCACAATTATCTTCTGAGCAAAGTGCTTTGTTGCCAATGTAAATTTGTACTGAACATCCGGTGCACCTTATATTATAGTACCCAGCAATAGCAAGCTTGCATTGATAGATTTTAGTAGTTTTGGTAATGCTTTTCATTGTGCAATGTTTTGGTGACAGTGAATGTTTATGACTTACACTAATAATTTAGAAAAGAAATGTAAATGTTTTTTTCAATGAGCTTGGTGCTTAAAAGTTGCCAAGGACTTTTATATACTAAAAAATATTATTATAATTCATTCATTCATTATCTCCCGCTTATCCTCTATTAGGGTCGCGGTGGGGTTCCCCATGCCCATCCAGGGGAGAACGTCTCGGGCGCTGGGCAGATACACCCAGGACAGGGCGCCAATCCATCGCTGGGCACACACTCACTCACACAGACACACTCTATATGGGGCAATTTCGAGAATTCAATTAACTTGATCCATGTTTTTGGACTGTGGGAGGAAACCGGAGAACCCGGAGGAAACCAACGCAGACACAGGGAGAACATGGAAACTCCACCCAGATGGGGATTCGAACCGAGAATCCCTAGCGCTAAGAGGCGAATGTGCTAACCACTAAGCCACCGTGCCGCCAATATTATTATAATAATTATTAAAATATTTTTGTTGGCATCAATAGTGGTTTAAGTGGCCTGTGAACTGTTGACCAGATGGCCATACTGTTTAAAAGAAATAGATGTGATTTAATAAAAAAATTAAGGTGATTTTTAAAATAACCAAAATTTCTTTTTATCCAAGAGTTATGAGTTATGAGTACTGGCAGGTTGGATAATATTGTTTTATGGTACGCTGGAAAGCCTTACTCATTAGGACCTCATCTTGTCTAATTGCCACCATGCAATTGTTCCTGTGGAATGGGTAGAAGGCAAATTGTGAATTTTATTTATTGCTACTGCAATAGGAAGCTTTATTGAATTTTTAAGGCATATGCACTATGGGGGAGAGGGGTTAAGAACCTGGTCATGCAGCTTGTCCCTGCTGCCGGGTTCGTACAAAAGAAGTGGTCTGAACTTGATGTGTGCCCAGGGAAGCAGGGGAAGTGCTGCCAGATGCTAGTGATTGATGGATTTAAATATTAATCAGTGTGAATTTAGTTCATAAAAGAGTTAAATATTGCACAAGCTTAATTAGTTCTTCTCTTAATTACATTATTACTATTAACAACTATCCAGGATGTAAGTCACAGCAGCTAAATTATAAAAGTGGTCAAGTGAATGTGAGTCAGATGCGACTGACCTGAAGTATAAATATTTAACAGGTTGAGTGTAATAAGAGAAGCTGCTCTAATGACACTTCCCTCTTTATTACTTATTCCCTCTTTATTTACGTGTACCATAATCACATGGACTGCACAAAACATGTACACCTGTACATAACCTTCATTACTCTGTTACTCTTAACAAAACACTGACTCAATCAACCTAAACACATTTGCAATTAATTGTAATTTGAACTTTAATTAAGCATTTAGAAACACGGTCATGCTGGGAAAATGCTTGACATAAAAATTGTCACAGATTTTTCCATCACTGATTAAACATAAAAGTTAATCAACATCATCCTTGAAAATAGCATTGCTTTCAAAATTCTTCTTTTTGTTTTGAGTTTCAGCAGAGGTCTCCCCTCCAGCGGCTCCCCCACTTCACCTGCAGTTGTGGTTCATGGTTATAATGGCAACCGTGACATTGCTTTTACTGGCCATTTCTGTGGGTGTCGGACTGCGTAAAGCCCTGATCCGTCCCCCATATGCACGTGAGCGTCCTCCACTCATCCCAATGACTCTGCAACCCCGCAACCCCCATGCTATCTACCCTGCCAACAATGCATATCTGGTAACGAGCTTGTGCACACTTTCACTGTAACCTGATGTGATTTATTGTGCCTCCACGGGGGCTTCACACATTAAAAAAATACTAACTTTCTACAATTTAACTGGGTTATATTTATATATTAATTTAAATGTTATTTAGGTTCATCTGCTTATATAAATTTGGATAGACAACTATTTTGTTTTTATTTCAAATCATGTATTTAAAATAATGAACTAAGATGATTTACCCTTTTTAATCATCTGGATGTTTTTATGAACAGTTTGACATGGTGCCAGATGCAGCCAGCTCACCCAACTGTGTCACTCTGAAAGGATTCAGCATCCGCAAAGAAGTAAGAGACTTCATTCATTTTCAGAAAAACTTACAAATTGCAAAATAGAGCATGTTTCCATAACAACACAGTTTTAGCTGCAATAACCATCAAGGTTCTGCTTCAGTCTGACTAAGCTAAATGTGTCTATTACAGGAAGTGATAAACACTAAGGTTATGGACGGTGCTGATGGCACACCTGAGGGTCAGAATGAAGTTGTGACTGTTTCATCAGGTCACATGTATTCTCATGACATATCCCAAAATCCTTTGACGCGAAGTGTAAGTCAGCTGATTGAAAGAAAGTTGGAGGAGGGTAAGGAGGATGTGTGGGATCCTCACTTCCGGGCACTTCATGACAGTGGCATGGTGAGAGCATGCTCATATTACCACATTCTTTCATTTATTAACGAAATTCAACATATTCAACACAAAAAAAATGATCTAGATACACATTTTGTGGGATCGGTTTGGGTTGCCTGCAAGCCAGATCCATTTGCCCAACATCAGTGCCTGACCTTACAAATTCTTTTCTACATGAATTCCAAGACACTCCAAAATGTGTTTAGTAAGACATTTCCAAAAGCCTGGAAGCTAAATTGTTATTCTGACTTATTCAGAATATGAAGTTATATAAGCACCTATAGTTTTTGTGTGGTAGAATAATAATAATATGGCTAATTTATTTAGTGCCTTTCACAAACCCAATGCCGCTTTACATTAATTCCAAAAGGAAAAAAAAGCCTCCAAACAGGAATTCAACAAGACTGTTCAAATTTGTGAGCAGCCAGCAGTCTCAAAATGGAAGAGATGAGGATAAGAGAAGGACAATATAAATGAATTAGTTGTCTGTGGTAGAAATGAGAAAGATCATATAGAGCTTTGAAAATAGGAAAAGTTGGAGGATTTTGTATTTGAATCGACATTTAAGAGGTGTTATTTGTGCAGTATGATTAGTATGTGTTAGGACTCTAGCAACTGAGTTTTGTATATACTTTATACAGAAATATCTATATAACTGTATTTATATGGAGTATGTTATCTATAAACTATGGACATACTGATTAACATTTGGAAGATCAACTAAAAATGGAATAAGGTTAAAGTACATTTCAATTGTCACCATCAATAGACTGCTATGTTACCTGCCTAATTTTTTTGAATAATTTAGGCCTAATAATTCCTCCTTTTAATCCTTGTGGCCTTCCATGTGCTCTCTATCTTTTAGTTTGATGAGGAGTTTGTGGACACAATCAAAGGTTTCAGCACTGTGAGGAAGGAACACACCATGTTCACCGACACTAATCTCTGACCTCCAGCTGTGTCCAGGTCATACCAGAGACTGATCCAGATGTGCAAGAAGGTAGTAGGGAAGAGTTGAGAAAAGGGACTCTTTTCCTTCCCTTCGATACTATGCACATGATCTCATTCAAAAGTGTATAAAGGAAATCTGAGGACTGGCATCTTGTGACACCATAATGCTGTTAGACAGACAGCAATATAACTGGCATTAGGTACCAATGAGTCAAGGACAGCTAAAAATGAATAAATGAACACGTGTAAGAATGTGAATACACCAAGAGGTTTAAGCACAGCAGGAATATCATGAAGAATAACACTGATGGTTGAAAAAGAGCGAAACTAATGGTCAAAAAGTTCTTAATGAAGGTAAATAAATTGAAACTCAAACATGTTTTTGTGCATTTATTTAAATTAGTATTGTGATGAAAAAAAGGGGTTAAACCATTACAGCAAATGTAATGTATGAAAATAATCAAAAATTTGTCATTAAAAAAAAAACAGCTTCAAATTATTGTCCTTTATAAATATTAACAATTATTAGCATAAAAATAAATGGCACTCAGTACTGATGTGTTTTATACCTCACGGTTCCATTAACATCATTAATGTCAGGTATTAACATCACTTTTTCTTAGAGGTAAATATAAAGCAACTCAGTACTGGATGTTTAATAACTTTATATTTAATAATACAAAAAAAAAACAAAAAAAAAATAGCTAAAGTCTGCCATTTTCAAAAATTTTGCATGAAGGTGCATTTAAAAAAAAAAAAAAAAAAAAAAACTAAATTATTACTCACAGAATGTGCATTTTGATGTGTTATTGTGGCTTTTTGTAGTAACAGTTATTGCTCTAAACTATAAACTTAATCACCCAATCTGAACTTTGTTTGTGCCATCATTCATAAACCACAATTAGCAGCCATGCCTAGCCACAGAATCTATAAGAATAATTACACAATCCCAACCAGCTTGAAAACAAGGAAAAGAAATTATGAGAACTTCCAACGTGGTCATAAGAACAGAACTGGAGCAAATTCACTATTAAGTGCAGAAAAAAAGAGAATATATGTAATATGTAGTTCCTAATAATGCCCCTGCCCAACCTGACCTTGTTCTATAATTAATGTAAAGTTGTTCATAAAAAGTGCATGCAGTTAATATACATGTGAGGAGCCTGTACAATTCTAAAATCATCTTTACTGTTCATGTTCAAATCCCTGGTCCACTGAAGTTACCAGTGTGGTTCCTTGAGCAAGACTCTTAAACCCTTATTGCTCCAGGGATTCTGCATGTAGCCCTGTGCCCTGACCCGGATACTTGGGATACTAGTAAGTATTTGGGATAAAAGCATCAGCTAAATGACACTACACACATACAATATAAAGTTTCCCTTCTTAAGTTGTTTAGTATGCAATTCTACAGCATACTGTAATAAATTCAATTTGGCTTTATAGGCTGTGGTAATTATTTTTCTTCATTTTGAGATGACATTTGTTGTACCGGTCTCTGGGTCTATTCCATTATTAAAGCAGTTTGAGTAGTGTTTAGGTCAAAACACCTGAACTCGAAGTTTAAAAAGGTCCATTTTAAAATCTAAATAGAATACAACACTGTGTTAGAGGGTAAATCAGGTGTTTGTCTCTGCTTATCCAACAGCGACCTCTAGAAGCTGTTCACGACACTAGTCCTATTTATCAATATTTTTTCTTTAGTGCTAAATAAACGTAAAAAAAAAAAAATAGTAAAAAAAAAAAAAAAAACTACGATTTTTTTTCTTAAATTCAAACAATTTTGAAGTGATGTCTAATAACTTGGTAAAGATAATTTCAGATTTGATTGACAGGCTCTACTGGTGTTTAAAATGTATCATGTTGGCTCTGACAGAAATGACGACGACAAAAAATAAAAAATAAAAAAAAATCAAAAGGTTGTATTTGGCAAGACTACACCTACAATCAAAATTCTAAACATGCTGAAAAATATTCCAGGCAGTCATATGACACCATCTAAATTTAAAAATGATGAAAATCACCAGAAAACAACGTGAACGCTCTTTGGCTAGTTTCCATGGCCTTAACATGCTACTTTTCCTCACAATGTAATGTACCAGTCACATTCATGTATCATTCAGTTTATCATTTACACTCCATCTGCTCTCTGATTAAGAAAAACCGCATTAACAACAGCACATGTACCTCTAACACAGAAAAGCTGATAAAAAGAAATTATTAGCTTTTAAAATGTACCTTACTGAACTCCTGAAGTTCATCAGCAACATAAAAACGAATTTTCCTATTAACACTGAAGCAGCTTGCAGAAATATTTCCCCCCCCAAACACTTTTTTTTTTTTACATTTAATTCAGACTGTCACTAAACACAGTCTATAATACTGAAATAGGAATACATATGTCCCATAATTTTATAAAAGTAAACATATTTTGTAAATTGAATTTTTGCTCAGTTATTTAGATTTGATACGCATTAAGAAACACACAAGAAGATAGAAACTAAAGCTCCCGAACAAAGAAATTAAATAAATTTCCCAAAGACCCATAACTCAGTGACATCACTATTAATCTAATCATTGCCACTGAACCATGAATTTCACTCCATGACCAGCAGCAATGGTAAGTATGAGACAGAATTACATCTGACACACTGTCAAGTGGGATAAGAGTTTAACACCAAAATGGCATTTTCAGCTCCTGTTTAAACAAAAAAAATAGTTATTTGTTCAATTGATTTTACTTTACTTTTGCATTAGTGCAATACAGCTGTACTGTCTAAAAATTCCAGATCAGTATTGATTAGCATTACACATTCAGCTGATCTGGAACCTTAAAAAAAAAAAATTATGTCCTTTTATTTTTAGCAATTAGTCGATGATCAAAATCTAGATTCCATATTTCAAACATCAGAAAAAGACTTAAGAAGTTTTAATCTGGTGGGGTAAATATTTATGCAATATAATGCTTGTTTTGTATTAACAATACAGTGCAGTTTAAATGATAATTAAAAGGTAATTCTGTTCAGTACCACTACAAAAGTCTGAGGTTTCAGATGGTTCTGTACACTAAACTAAATAGTTATTTTTTTATGGTTTAGTTTTTTATTTTATCAAAACTACCATGCCTTTTATAATAATAAAATTATTGGTAAAGAAGAACATTTCTGTTCCATTAAAAATTCCACCTGGGAGAAACCGCTACATCACATTCAAAATTGGATGAGAAAATAGAATCTTCCATTGATTAAAATTTCTCTGAAACTCAGTAACAGATGTACAGCGATCAAGAATCCTAAAATTCAATGTTTTTATGCCAAACCTTGTGCAACACCAAACCTGATATAAGTGAAGTTCAACACATGTTCCTTTTCGTTTTCAAAAAGCTCTAATGAAAATATTACGGTGAACTCAGGGCCAGATTGGCTCTTACCGAATACTGACAATTCAGCTACATGCCTGGATAATATAAAAAATACATTTCACTAACTAAAAAAAAAAAAAAAAAAAAAAAAAAAAAAGTGTTTCAAAATAACAGCTGAGAAATGTCTGTGTTTGAAGGAAGAACTGAAGCCAGACTCATCTGGATCCACTTTAAGGTTTTGTTTATCTGGATTATGTTGGACATAGAACTGCAAAAAGGAAAAAACAAAAATTGTAAACAATCTAACAGTGATTATTATCGGACCTGTGGTATTTAAATAATATTTACATTTTTAAATTATGATTAAAGAAGCATTTTACGGGCCGCACGGTGGCTTAGTGGTTAGCAC
>JAFMOD010000343.1:885799-924362 GCA_019802435.1 Corydoras maculifer
GAAGATTCCTTAATTCGTCCCATGATGCATTTCAAAATTCAATTATTGTGAAGATCATATTTTATAGATCACTGAAGGTAATTGTTTAATTATGTTCATTCTGATTGTTAATCATTTTGATTATAAATACCCGATTATGATGTATATGTAAAAAGCATATAAAGTGTATGCAAGTTTTACATAACTTCGCAGATTTGTACTATTGGATAGGAAAAGTGTTCTAAAGAGCGCGATGACGCTATAACAATCGAATTGGAATGGTGTAGTTTTAAGGCGGTCCAGTGGATGGCGCTAAATGCAATGAAAACAGTGAAGCTGGAACGTCTGAACGTATTAAACACAGGTTTAAATAACGCGTTTTTAAAACAGTTTACTTTAACTGCTCGGCGATCATGTGTATGAGACTGAAAAAGCTGAAGATCTAAATTGGAGCTGAACTCCGAACGGGTGCTCGGGGTTTGTAAGGGGAAATCATTGCTTACTGCAGTTAAGCGGCGGCACTTTCAACTTCTCAAGACTGTATACTCCTTAGGCCCCGCCTTCATGTGCAGTGCGCGCTGCCCCTGGATGGCTGCGTTCTAAACCCCGTAGGTGAAACCCCGCGTGAAGAGCGGCGCCATTTTCCAGTGTGAGGGACAGCGCGCAGTCTCGCCTCATCACTGTCTATATCTCTTCCTTTATTCATCTTATTCTTCCGTATTCATCACCTCACAGCCACTACATTCCTGCGTATCGCTGCTGTTCTCGTCCGTACACCAGGTAAATGCGCTTTTCTCGTTATTGTTTATTTCAAAACCCGCGGTTTTTGGGTTAATTTTCTGTCTTTGGAAACAATGTGGCGAACCGGCCAGGCTGAGCGCACACGCGCGCTGCTGCATCGCGTACCTGGATATAACGCGGCTCTCCACTTTCCTAACACACTGGACCCAAAGGACCTGCCGTTTAGTCGGCTTTGCAAATGTGTGATTAATCATTTGTTATGAACTACATTCTTCAGCGACTGCAAGTGTTTTACTCACCGGCTAGTCTTGCTAGCGAAGCAGCGGTTGCGAATGTAGCAACGTGCACAATAAGCATCCTATTTACACTGTGAAGTTTTTAGTTGTACATGAGATGTGATTTAGCGTTAATCAAGGCAAGATGTTTTATTTAAAATTTTCGGTGCAACGTATCTTAAAATTCCATCTATATTTTGATCGTTAATTTGGGACAGAGGCGCTTAACGAGCAGGGGGAGGGGCAGTTCGAGGTTGCTTATGTCCTCAATATCGCGATATTTCCTCTCATGTCCTTGTCTTTTTTTTAAGAAAAAGCACAAAATGTGAATTGTTTGTGTAAAATAATACGTTAATAAAAACCTACGTTCACAGTCCTCTTTATCTTTGCGTAGACGGCATATCATCACGAAACGGCTACATGGCTGTCCCAAATTGCACACCGGCTGCGAATGTTCAATTTCGAGCCACGACTTTTCACAAAGACACTTTGGGTTGTTTCTTTTTATTTTAAGGCAAAATTAATGTCTCGACTTACAAATAACGGGAACTTTAAGGTTCTTCATAGGATATTTTCATTGCTGCGCTCTATATAAATTATTTTTATATTACATATATATTATAAGTCTGTGTGTTATACTTATGAATATGTACCCCATTCTAAATCTAATACTTGGATTATAATTATTGATTATAATTTTATTCTCTAATCCTCTAATAGGAATTGCTTAGGTTCAAATCTGGGAAACATAATTTAGTTTACATTCCATGTATCAAATGGGATGCAAATGACAGCCTTTTTTAACTTTATGGTTACTAGTTTCTTAAAGTTGTTTAATAACTCACACAGGTTTACTTCTATAGGGTGTGTACAGTGCTTGATGTAGTTACTTTAATTTGGTGACTATCATTTTTTAATCCAAGATTTTTGGTGTTTTTTTTTTCTTTCGTAATCTCACCTGCTCTGTGTTGTTTACAAGTTCCACTGTTTTCTTATTCTAACTTATATCCTAAAGTCTGTGTAATGCAACAGTGAGGTCAGGTGTTTCTAGCTTTCTTTGGTGAGTTTTGTCTGAACATTTCTTTTGGTATATTAGATTAAAATGGTATTGTTATTGTAAAATGATTAAAGTCCTTAATTTGTTTACCTTTATCTTATTGACAGCATGATTCTGACTTCCATTACTTGTCTTCATAATATTTAAAATGTCCACTTGGAGAATCTCCAATCATAAAGACTGTCTAACTTTATAATTTATTGTTTCTATTTTCTGTTTTATCGTTCTTTCTTTCTATGTCTGCTAATGGGGCTCTTAAGAGATGCCTAATCCTACATCCTAATGAAACAAAGCCATTCAAAGCCTTTTGTAATGTTGGATTTTGCATCAGTACTGAGACAGTGGTCCATTGTATTAAATATGTGGCAAACAGCTGTCAGTGATGCAGAACCATGTAGTGTTTACCAAGCAGGTCAATAGTGTGGACAATTCTATATAAAAGTCACGTCAGGTCATTATGGCTGATGCTCTGAAAGTTTGTTAGAATTCACTATGCACATCAGTTTGTTTTATGATTGCATTTCAGTTTCAAACACTTATCAGATGACAGAGTTGCAGCTTTTGTGGCTGGTGAAAGCATCTCTGTGATGAGCTTCATTAGGAACACAGCTGGTGCCCCTGTTTGCCCTGCCTGAAAACTAAACATCAAAAACAATGTGTTGTCTGCTTGCTCCTGACTCTTGCTCTTGTTCATGTGTTGCGTCTATTGTATTTACAGATTTCTGAGGGTATGGCATCAGATCACGTAAACGGGAACGGTACAGGTGAGCCAATGGACACGTCCAGTTCAGTCACACGTTCTGAGCACTTCCAGGCTTTATTGGACGCTGGCCTGACACAGAAAATTGCTGAGAGGCTAGATGAAATTTACCTGGCAGGTAAGAGGCTAATGGCAACTTCTTTTTTTTAATACATTGCATGAAGTCCTTATAGTTTCCATGTTAAATATAGTGTTCTTTTGCAGGAATACACCTTTCATTTGTTGATTAATAGTTTAAAGTGATATGCATTTTACCTCATTACTGAACCACCTGTTTTATATAGGAAATAATTTTTTTTTGATAAGCGAAGTCTAAAAGCTTAATTTTCTTGTCTGTTTTTTCTGAGAGATTAATACACTAGTAAGCACCTGACCTCTAACATTGTGCTTAAGGTTTGTGGCAAGACATTAGCTAGACCCTGGGCTGTTTAAGGGCACGTGCTTAGAAACACTGTGATGGTTTGTGCTAAAAACAAATGTTCTGTAATCGATACATGAAGGTTGTCTAAACTCTACCTGTCTGTAAACTGTATGAGATTGCAGAGTGTGTAATTATCTTTAGGTTTATCACTAAATGTACAAAAGGTGTCATTTTCTGGTAACTTCATCAAATGTGAAAGCCATCATCTGTGATGATACTGATGAACTCTCTCTCTGAGTAACTGCAGTTACACTGCTGTGTACTGATCACATCTGATGGATGGAGGCTTCTAAAATCTGATAAGAACTCAACAGCTCTGTGCACCCTTTTAACATTTTGCTTGCTCCTTTACAGGCATGGTAACACACAATGATCTGGATGAGCGAGCTCTCGAAGCTCTGAAAGAGTTCAATGAGGATGGTGCACTTCAGGTTCTGCAGCAGTTTAAAGAGAGTGATCTATCTCATGTGCAGGTAAGTACTTGAGGCCATATTGACATGGCCTTCATAAAGATTGTCAGAGTAAATATTATTAAATATGTAATGTTCATTATGTGATAATATTTGCACTTTAACCTGCTGGGTTCATACAAATCATAAGGACAAAACATCTTTACTGTCATGTTATCCTTAAGTGGCTTTTATAAAAGAATCCTATGTATCTGTCTGCAGCTTTACAAAGAAAAGGCATGTGCGTATTACTCTCGATCTATAACAATATTCTACATACAGACACACTGTATTTCTAGGTTTATATTAAGCTCACCGAACTGTAAACATAAACAGTGCATTGGATTTATTAAGTATATATGACTTGATAGAGACACATTGCTACATGTTGTGTGTTAACCAACTGATCTAATTTTATTCATGGCTGTTGGGTGGCACCAAAAACAAAGAAGGTCTCGGGTTTGATTCCCAGTTGGAGCAACCAAAGGTTCACCTTGTGCATAAGGAAGTTTTCTCCCTCTTTGAACTGACCTGCCGATGGGTAAACTGTCAATACTAATTGTATGGTCGAGTAAAGACTTGGTGAGATGCCTCAAACAATATTTAGAATTTAGAATTATTGTAAACTGGCCTAAAGAATATCCAGGGGTTGAACATGACTTGAATGTCATCAAATAATACATTTTAAATATAAATTATTTGATATAAATATAATTAGACACTTCTGGGTTGGTAGTTTAGAGGAATCGTGTCAGTCAAGTATCGTTCCTCATGTTTGTATCTAACGTAAATGCCTTTTGACATTTCTGCATCAGATTTATTCAAATTCATGGTTGCATACCAGCACGTGTTTAAGGTTTGTTTCCGATTTGCAATGAGTGTAATTTTGTTTCAGAACAAAAGTGCCTTCCTGTGTGGTGTGATGAAGACTTACAGGCAGCGAGAGAAGCAGGGAAACAAAGTTACTGAACCCAGCAAAGGACCAGATGAAACAAAGATTAAGGTTCGTGCATTGTGAGTTTGTCATCTAGCATAAAACCTATGAAAACAGAGCTGTGTATTATTACACTTTTAAGTTGTATGGCATAGTGTCAGCATTAGTCTATAAAGGGACAGTAAAACTTTATGGTTAAAATTTACAATTAAATAAGGGTTGCTACTATTTTGATTTCTTTAAATGATTTCCTACAGTTTGATCAGTTTACAAGCAAAAGTTTAAATGGCTAGAAAATATTAAAATGCATTAAGCTGGAATCAAATCATTTAAATTCTTTCACAACTAAATTTAATAAGACAACTGAATTCAAATCTTCTTGAATAATTTTCTTTCTAGGCTTTACTCGATAGAACCGGATACACACTTGATGTCACAACAGGACAGAGAAAGTATGGCGGACCTCCTCCAGAATCAGTTTTTACTGGACCACAGCCCACCATTGGTACTGAGGTAACGTCTTGTGCAGTCAGTGTACATAGTTTGCCAATTTTTAAATTCTTGATAATGGAAACAAATGCTGCAGAGTGATATTTAATATGATTCAGGATAAACAATGAAAGGCTTTCTAAATGATGAGATTTAAACTATTCTGTTAGTATCTTGTTACAGTGACAGTCCACCTCTAAGATCTAACTGGATTGCTGTTTAAATATTGATATGCACACCATACCAGCTATGTAGTGCAGGATTTTCATTACCGGTAGTTTTGCTTTTAAGTTCAAGTTATTTATTTATATAGCGCTTTTTACAACAGCACATCGTCACAAAGCAGCTTTACAGAATGAAAAGCCTTTAAACCCCCAAAGAGCAAGCCGAAGCGACAGTGGCAAGAAAAAACTCCCTTTTCTGTTGTTATTCAAGGAAGAAACCTTGGGAGGACCAAGACTCAGTGGGGGACTCATCCTCCTTGAGCGGCCAGGCAGCAACAACAATATAGGACAGCCATGTAGAGACATTTAACAAATGGAAAAACTAAAAACTGGAAAACTATAAGTGAGTCCATTAAGGGGGCGTCCTGCAGGACCGCCAGTCCAATGGATATTCAGGTTCCATTAGTGTTCGTCAGCAGAGCCATGGATGAAGATCTCCAGGAAGCCGGTCACACCTCAAAAGAAACAGACAAGGAAGGCAGTTAGAGCTAATAAAGCACGGCATTTAATTAATAACTAATTTATTGACACAGTGCAGCATGTGACTCCGGCATCACTGACTAGAGCAGCATAACTAAAAGAGGCAGATACTGCAGGCTCTACATAGATGAGATGGCGCCCCGGAACAGCATCATTTCAGTGCGCCCCCCCCCCCCTTTAATGATGAGGTGGGTGAAGCTGTGAAACGCCCCAGCACAGCCAAGCCTGAGATCTACATTTTTGTCTACAGGGGATTAATTAAACGCAAGATTAAATAAATGTCTTTCATTTATTCTTAAAGATTAATAGTGATTCACAATCACGAACGGTAACTGGAAGGCTATTCCAAAGTTGAGGAGCCTTGTGGGAGAATGCTCTTCCACCAGCAGTAATTTTATTTATTCTAGGAGCTAAGAGTAGACCAGCACCTTGAGATCGGAGCTCACGTGTTGGCTTGTACAATTGAATCAGCTCACTCAGATACTGTGGAGCCTGATTATGTAGAATTTTGTTATTGATAAAATTTTGTACTCAATACGAAACTTAACTGGTAGCCAGTGCAAGTTTGATAACACAGGTTTAACTTTCTGGTTTTAGTTAAAACACTAGCTGCAGCATTTTGCACAAGTTGTAATTTCTGTAATGATTTATTCGAACATCCTGTCAGAAGTGAATTACAATAATCTGACCTTGAGGTAATAAAAGCATGAATTAGTTTTTCTGCATCTTGGAGAGAGAGGATATTTCGTAGCTTTGAAATATTACGAAGGTGAAAAAATGCAATTCTAGTAATATTGCTAATGTGCTCTGTAAAGGAGAGATCTGAATCAATAATGACACCGAGATTTTTCACAGATGAACTGTGTCTAATTAAAGAGTTATCAAGGTTTAACATTGTGTTAGAAGCTTTTGTTAATTTTGTCCTTGGGTCCAACTATCAGAAACTCTGTTTTATCAGAATTTAGCAGTAGGAAGTTTTTTGACATCCACATTTTAATATCTTGGATGCAGTCCTCGAGCTTACTGACTGAACGACCATCATTAGGGTTAGCTGAAACATATAACTGTGTGTCATCTGCATATGAGTGGAAACTGATTCCATGTTTACGAATAATTGATCCCAATGGAAGCATATATAATGCAAATAGGAGTCGACCCAGAACTGACCCTTGTGGGACACCATATTTAACTTTGGCGAGATCAGAACATTGGTTGTTAACACAGGTAAATTGATATCGATCTGTCAGGTAGGATTTAAACCACTGGAGTGCAGATCCTGTAATGCCCAGTGTTTTCTAATCTATCAACTAAGATGTTATGGTCTATAGTGTCAAAGGCTGCACTAAGCTTTTAACCTTTTTACTTTGTGTTAATAGATCTTTGTGGGCAAGATACCTCGGGATATGTTTGAAGATGAGCTGGTTCCTCAGTTTGAGAAAGCAGGCCCAATTTGGGATCTGCGTCTGATGATGGACCCTCTGAGTGGTCTAAACCGAGGATATGCATTTATAACTTTCTGCACTAAAGAGGGTGCACAGGAGGCCGTTAAGATAGTGAGTATTGCGCACACACAACACTTGTATGTGGGGATGAGAGAGTAATTCTAAAAGTGAAATGTTCAGGCATTTCTTTCTGAATTGAAGGAAAAATTAATGTGTAAAGCAGTTTTTTCCCCCCCTTGTTAGTGCAACAATTATGAAATCCGACCAGGCAAGCATCTGGGAGTGTGTATATCAGTGGCCAATAACAGGCTGTTTGTGGGCTCCATCCCCAAGAGCAAGACAAAGGAACAGATACTTGAGGAATTCTCTAAAGTTACAGGTGAAAAATCCATCTCTTCCTCTCCATCTGATGTTACTGAATGTACAGTGATAAATTTGTTAGCTTTTAAACTGATTGTCCTTAATTACTGGAGTTTTATTTCGCAAAATAGATTGTTTAGACAAAACTTAATATATGATTAATAAGGTCATGAATAACTTTCTCTTTGTTTCTCAGAGGGTCTGAATGACGTTATTCTGTACACCCAGCCTGATGATAAAAAGAAGAACCGAGGGTTCTGTTTTCTGGAGTATGAGGACCACAAGTCAGCAGCTCAAGCCAGACGCAGGCTGATGAGTGGCAAAGTGAAGGTCTGGGGGACCCTGGTGACAGTTGAGTGGGCTGACCCCATCGAGGATCCAGACCCTGAGGTCATGGCCAAGGTGAGAACATTTGCTTACTCCGGACTTGGGTCTACAATACCCTCACTGACAGCCAGCATGTTATTTGTGTTTTTTAATGTGATATGGACACTCTGTGGATTTCATTTTTGTGCACACTATTTAGAGGATTTATGGTGGGCTTCTAATATGTAGAATATAAAGGCTATTGCATGGACCTCTTTTTTTATAAACTTGCATAGTAACTTGTAAGATTATTTATAAATTTAGGACGAAATATGATTTGTTAATTTTCATTTTTTGTGAAGGATGTTGAATAGATTTATTGGTAGGTCCAGGTAGATCATTCTACCATTTAAAGGTGGCAAAAGCTATGGAGTAAGAAGTACTTAGCACAGAAGTTGTAGGATCCAGGTGCAAGGCATCAATAGAGCACAGTAAACAAGTTTGTGTCTATCTTTAGAAAACAGAGTGGCTCAGAGCCAGAGATTATCCTGTGGGTAATACAGATCTCTATGAATGCCCTAAATTGATCCAGTTGAATTATTAGTTCCAAGTTGACATTTAATATTTTAATTTTTATTAATACAGTTAATGGCACTTTTTTAGGGATGTTTTCTGATGATGGTGCTATTTATTCTGGGAAAATAGGTGTGACTAAATGCAACTAAATATTTCAGCCTTACATTTGAGACTGATATCAGCCTGCTTGTGTCTGTCTTAAACAGGAGGGAATGTGGGGTTAGACTAATTAGTTTCTATAGTAAAACATATAAAGGTCTGTAAAAGTTTAGATGCATAGTACTTTGAATCTTTTCGTAGAAAATTTTGTTCCTTTACCCATGTGGTTGCTTTACACTGCTTAATACAGCAATTAGTTTGTGTTGATTTATGTCTGTCAACAGACCAAGTAAACTAAAAGTATTCAACTTTTAATGTTTCACTGGTTTAAAAGGCCTCAGCACAAAATTTTACCTAATTTCATGGCACCAATTAATTTTTGTTAAGGCGTCAGCCTAACTAACATTACTAATGTAAAATTTATCATTGATCTAAGAGCCTTTGCTGTTGTATCCATGTTTTATTTCATATATGTGAAATTTGTGATTACAATTTGTGCTGTCATTGTTTTAATGTAGCCATTGTATTCTAAGTGTTATTAGTATAATAATATACTATTATTATAATATATATATTAATTTTATTTGACAGGTAAAGGTGCTATTTGTGAGGAATCTGGCTAACAGTGTTACTGAAGATACCTTAGAGACGGTGTTTGGAGAGTTTGGAAAACTGGAGCGAGTTAAGAAGCTGAAAGACTATGCCTTTGTGCATTTTGAAGAAAGAGAAGGTGCCGTCAAGGTAACTATCTGAAGCACATCAGCAGTAACATAACACATTAAAACACTTAGCACGTCTCAATAGTGCGTAATTACATCATGAATGATCACACATGACAGTTTTTGTTTCTATTCAGATTGTTCTCTGTAAAAGATCTGCAGTGTTACAATGTGTCTAATATCAACCTAAATTTAGCACAAGAACTTTAGTAAAATGACTATTAAAGGCTTAATATGTCGCATGACTGAATCTGTTTTCTGAACCTGCAGGCCTTGGAGGGGATGAATGGAAAAACCCTGGAGGGGGAGAACATTGAGGTCGTTTTTGCCAAGCCTCCTGACTCTAAGAGAAAAGACCGCAAATCCCAGAGGCCACCAGGCAAAGGTCCAATGTAAGTAACCAGCATTGAAACATACGGTTCTGAAAACTTTTTTTCTTCTGCTTTTTGGTAATTGAACAGGTTCAAAGTCCTTGTGCCTGATAAGGAGCGCTAACATTTTACTGCTTGAAGGTGGAAAATGATTTGCAAACTCTCATGGTGAGATGTAAAACCCGGTCAAAACTTCAAATAACAATTAGGTTCAAGACACAAGGTTCATACTGCAAACCCTTTCTTTTATGCCCCAATATTGAAGTCACAATAATAAGCGGCTTATTATTTACATGTGACTAAATTCAACACGACTGTTTCTAATCTTCATGTGGTTTCACTGTTAAATGATTTCCTCAACATTGTTCATTGTTGTATTTTATAATAATTAATATAATATTTAATTGTGCTAAACATCTGATCCGGTAATATAATAAAAGTACATTTCAATTCTTTTTCATAGGATGGGACTTGCAGCTACAGTAGTTCAGTTAATCCTGTATAATTAATGGGAGACTTGTTGAATGTAGGCTATTAAATTGATGTAATTATCGACCTCTTGTAGCAGCGGAGTGTTTTTTAGTCATTTTTTAAAGGCCCTCTTTATAATCCACAGTGTGCGATGTGTACAGTATTTGCACTGACTCTCTTGAAACAATTAGTTTTAATTCTAAAAACGGTTTTCCATTTTTCCCAATCCAACCTTGTATCCTACAGGTATGATGAGTATTACTACTATGGCCCCCCACATGCTCCACCACCCCCTCCTAGGGGACGGGGAAGGAGCGGCGCCAGAGGTGGCTACTCATACCCTCCAGATTATTATGGCTATGAAGATTACTACGATTACTATGGCTACGACTACCATGGCTACCGTGGCGGCTACGATGACCCCTACTACGGCTACGAGGAGTTCCAGGGACGAAGCCAGCGTGCTCCCCGGGGTGCACCCAGAGGGGGGCGTGGGGCGGGACCTCCACGGGGCAGGGCCGGGTTTTCCCAGCGCGGAGGTGCAGGAGGACCCGGAGCGGGTGGAGCTAGAAGGAGAGCAGGCGGGGTGCGAGGGGTACGTGGACGCGGTGGGAATGTAGGAGGCAAACGCAAAGCCGATGGCTACAGCCAGCCCGATTCCAAACGCCGGCAGATTAATCATAACAGTAATTATAACAGTAATCAGAACTGGGGCTCGCAGCCCATCGCACAGCAGCCGCTGCAGTCTGATAGTTATGGCTACAAATCCGGCCAGGAGTTCTATCAGGATTCGTACGGCCAGCAGTGGAAGTAGAACAGACATGTAGCGCTCTGCTTTCTGTTACCATTACTCTTGTTTTTTGATTGGGCTCTATCCACATGTCAAGGTTTCAAACAAAAATAAGAAAACCCACAAAAATGTTTTTTTTCATGTACATATTTTTTTAAACAAAAATCCACTTGGACTTACCTGTCACACTCCCACACATTGGTTTTCTTTTATTATGTTTTACAATCAATTCTTAACCTTTTTATCAAATTTGGGGAAAAACAACAGAGCGTAAAAATGTGCTGAATTTTGTCTATTGGCTCTCTCTCTCCTGACATGTATGTTTCTATAGCAGGTTTGATCTCTGTTTTAAGTAGGTAACAGCAACAGAAGAAAATGCAAATTTAAAAAGAAAAAAAAAAACAACAAAAAATTGACTGTATGTTATTGGTAGTAAAAAATTAGCGTGTCTTGTTTTCTTTATATATTTTGGCTTTACATATTTTGGCTTGTAATCCTTTGCTGTCTGTCTGCTGCTCCAATAAAAACATACACGACTACACGTGTACAAAACCCAAAAACCGCATTGTGTTTCCAATTCATGTTTCGGCAAAAATTCTCTCAAATTGCTTTGCAAATTCTGAACAAAGCCAAAGTGCCTTGTGGATGAGAAGGACGTCAGGTTTGGCTACGTAGACTCTTTCTGTCTGTCTCACACGCGGTGTGTTTACCTGTACAATCGGCATCAGGGCCTGTTTCTCGTGCAGTGTACAGTTAAGATCTCATCTGGTGGAATTTCCATCTAAATTTGCTTTGCTGATTGAAGATGAGCTTAGTAATGCAGCGCTTTCGAAAGTATTCCCCACATCGGGTTTTGGTATCTATCCGATTGTCAAGGCAACTTGTCAGTCTGCTACTTGTATCTTAATTGGGTGGGATTGAGAACCCAGGAAAAGTTCATTTGGAGAAAGTGATGAACAGTCCAATGGTGTCATTCATTAGTACAAGGTTTACCACTTACTCTAAATTTAACTTTGTGTGAGTTTTTCACTAAACAAAAGTTCTACATTGTAGATGTTAAAACTGTAGTGCACTTCCAGAATTAATGCACCTTCAGATTGAGCCATTATAACCGTTTGTAAAAATTCCTAATACCAGTTCTCGAATTGGATGAATGTAAACTACATGCGTTAGTAAAAGTATTTCTTAATATAATTTTATGTAATCTCCCAACTGTAAAATGTATTTAATTTCATGGTTTGATTTTAAAACTTTTTTTTTTTACAATATTTACGAAAGCTTAGTGTTTTATTTATATATATATATATATATATATATATTCTTATATAAAATACATTCTTAAAGTAGATATGTATTAACCTTTTAGCTTTTAAAAGTTAAAGCCCTCTTAAATAATGCACCTTGTTTAATCGGATGGTTACCAAAATTAGATGAGCTGAATGAAGTACAGTTAACATCCGCCGCAGTCTGCATGAATCAGTTGTGTGTACGTGTTCTATTCTCACAGGCCCTGTGTACATGTCAGTGTGTTGGAGATTTTACTATTACTTCCCCTCCATTGCCTGGAAATGCATGTTGTATTACTGCATGATTTGTTAGATTTAGTTTCCTCCTGCGTGCTCATTCCAATTCCCTGCTACATTTGTTTACTGGTTAAATGTGAGCACTTCCACTTAGATCCACCAGGGGGTGGAGCTTTGCTTGCTTTCCCTAGTCTGTTCAGTAAACACATCTACCCCCCATATTACATAATTACTATATTAATGTGTGTTTGTTTAAATGTGTCTCTAATGGTTGTTCCTTTTGTCACCTGACTAGCAGGAAAAGGGGCCCGAGAGTGGTGCTGAAAGTCTCTGAATGAAGATGGCTCGTTAAATCATGACTTCGTGGACAACGCCAGAGGATGCGGTGGTAAGATCCACTTCCTGCCATCCAGTTCTTCCTGCCTTATGAGGGGGGAGGGATGAAATAAAGCCACTATGTGACAATGTGGTCGTGTCTTAAATCATACCCTGTTCACTTCATAGTGCACACAGAGGTCACTACGGATATGGTCCCAGCCACAAGCTGTTTCAAGTTCATGTCCTTACCTAGTTTGGCTCACCTCAAAAACTAGTTATATTGTTTCTAAATGTTATGTTCTGCTCTTGATACGTCCTACACCACTTTTACTGTGGAGTCCTAGTCCATGCTCCTTAATCTCAGTATAAGATGTCATACAAATAAAGTGCAGACTTCCATATATAGTGAGCCTGGTGTGAATTTTAGATGCGACCACATGAATCAACCCAAAGGGGCCGATCCTGCTGTTTACTGAGGATTTAAATCCTGTATGTATATATACGTTTTGCACTTTTTGTTTTTCTGTTTTAATTTATTTCTTTATATTAGGTTCCTAGATAGGGGACAGTGTACACTACTCTGAATCACTATTATAAGGATCAACAGGTTTTATTTAGTATATAAATAAGTGATGCTGTTTAAAACGAGTAAAAACCTGTAGAGTCTGATCCTTTTGAATTTTAGTTTAGGTTCAGACTCCGGTACATCATCTTGGCATGTTGTCTTGGTTACGGTTTACAAATATAAGAATGAATTATTAGATAAGATATTTACTTATATCTTATGGTGGGGGTCAAATACCTGTCAGCCAATTATGCGCCCATATTTTCAGTAGCCCAAGTACAAAAGATACATTTAGGAACCCTAATAAAACATCAACTGATTGGTGACTTTAAACTGCATCATGAGCTTTAGTTCATTTTGTGTTTTGAATAATAAATTCTTAGGTAGCTAAGAGCTTAAATGGTTCAATTCGGAACCTGAGCTTATAGTTTTATTTAGTTTGGGGTGATGCTCTACCTCAGTGTGAGGTGACGCACTCTCACAACGCTATATTCTGCATGGGGCAGTGGCATTGCAGCCGAGTAAACACTCGTAACAGCAGTTATGCCCGTGTGAGAGAAACTCGGACGCCGAGTCTAAACACGTCTGGCCTTTCTCAGTCTGAGCTCCTCGAAAGCTTTTTTTCTATTACAGTGATATTTTTGTAACAGGATCTTGAGTGATTGTTTTTTATACTGATTGTAATGTTAACTGTAACTGCAGTGTTTTTATGGGTTGATGGTTCTGTTACTGAACCTGATGTGTTTGTAGCAGGGTTTTGGGCAAAATTGCACAATAAGGCACCAGGTTAAAGAAAGTTTAGCAGAAAAATGGTCACCTGGTTGCAGATGTTCAAATGCAGCTTGCTTCTGTAAATGAGAGGGGCAGAACCTGTCTCTCGACAGGCCTCTAATCTGCGAGGACCAATAAAATGTCACCATACATTGCGTACATGCGTCAGCACACTCACTAGGCCTCCACTTATTAGTTCAGATCTTTTTTTTTGTGTGTGTTTTTTTTTTTTTTCTTCACAAGGTTACAATTGGGACTAATCTTTTTGCACCTTTTTAATGTTTGCTGTGTTCCAAACTGCACGCTAACACACTACAGTATAAGTGTTTCTGAAATCACAGTTTGTATACACTGTGGACCAGATACTTGAATGAGATCATTTGATATTGTTTTCTGTGGGATGTAATCTGGATCAATCAGGTTCAAATGCACTCTGTCTTACGCAGTTCTTGGAGCTCTAAACCTGGAGAGTGCATGTACAGAACGCTGCAGCACCTCTCCATTGCAATATGTAATAATAGCTGTGTGTACAATCACCTCAGAGGGGTGTGAAGTCTGTAACCAGGACCTTCACTGAGCCAGAAGTTCTGCAGAATTTTCTCCTGGTGCTTTTTAAACAGTATTTAATTCTCTGTTAAAGCAGAAATGTTTTTCACCATAGGTGATCAGGGAAACAGACTGCACTTATAGGATTTAGCCTGGGGGTGGCGGTGTAGGGTCTGATTACAGAAAAGTGGCGTCTATTTTTTTTTTTTTTTTTTTTTTTTAAATAAATGTTTGTTATTTTGTATGTTATTTAATGATGTCTATTCTGAACTGTTACTATTGGTGCTGTTTTTATTTTATTTTTATTTATTTTATTTTTTTTTGCAAATAAAATGGCTCTTTTAAAAGGTCTCTGCCTCATTTATCATGAACTATTTCAGTGTGCTGAGTCAAAGCAAAATATCAAGGTTTGTGGTGTACTGTTGAAATAACATTTAGTAGGCTGGTTCTTTCAATCTTGTATACCGTAAGGTGCAGTTTTAGTTTTTTATGGTTCAAGGTTTGGGTCAAAAGACACCAAAGAGAATTTATAACCTCATCCTAAATTAGTATCTTGTTTACAGCTCTTATTCTTTTGGGAAGGCTTTATACAAGATTTGATAACACAAGAATTTCTGCTCATTTCTTGAAAATATTTGGAAAGTGGCACTGAATGTGAAAGCTTTTAATATTTTATGGCATTGAGTTCAGTACTGCTGTAGTCAACACCAACTTAATATTATTTAATATTATTTATTTATTCCATCCATAATATTATGAAACATGACTGTAAATTGGCTGAGCCAGGAAGGACTATTCGCACACAGTTCAAAGCACAAAATGGTCCAAAAACTGCCTAGTTTCCTTATGTCCGTGGTAAAGGGACTGAATAAAATAATGTATTCAGTAAGTGAGGGGTGTGTCATGTGTACATTTATTGTATGTATATGCTTCTGGTATTTATACATGTACCTGATGCATGTATACCTTTTTATATGTATTGTTAGTTACTTAAGATTATTTTTGTCTAAACATATATAGAGGTATTAAACTCCTGTTATTTATTTAGCTTCTACACTGAAGATTATTTCTGTGTCCTAATGATGAGAGCGGTTATTAAATCCTGCTAAATGTCGCCTTGTTAAAGGTGACTGCAGTAATTCAATTCAACCAGAGACGGCTTCAATTGTCCTTCAGTTAACCTACGTAAGAACAAAGTATTATAATTACGTGGCGGGATAGCTACAGATGTAAAATTGAATAGCGTCATGGTTTAGTTGACATTTACAAGCCGATTGCACTGAGAAAGACCTATGGCTATAATGAATCCGTATTAGTCCCACTAAAACGAAATTTACATTGTTGATAGCAGCAATGAGACAGTATGGCATTAAGAGGTATATAAAATAGTTTACAATATCCCAGTTTTATACAACTTTTTAAATAATATATCCTCAGTGGCTTGGTGGTTAGCACGTTCGCCTCTCGGTGCTAGGGATTCCCGGTTTGAATCCCAATCTGGGTGGAGTTTCCATGTTCTTCCCATGTCCGTGTGGGTTTCCTCCGGGTTCTCCGGTTTCCTCCCACAGTCCGAAAACATGGATCAAGTCAATTGAATTCTCCAAAAAAATTGCCCCAAATAGAGTGTGTCTGTGTGAGTGAGTGTGTGTCCAGCGATAGATTAGCGCCCTGTCCTGGGTCTATCTGCCCAGTGCCCGAAACCTTCTTCCCTGGATGGGCACGTGGAACCCCACCGCAACCCTAATAGAGGATAAAGCGGGAGATAATGAATGAATGAAGTCAATTGAGTTCTCCAAATTGCCCCATATAGAGTGTGTGTGAGTGAGTGTGTGCCCAGCGATAGATTGGCACCCTGTCCTGGTGTATCTACCCAGCACCCGAAACGTTCTCCCCTGGATGGGGACCCGCGACCCTAATATAGGATAAAGTGGAATATCCTCCTCATGTTATTTTCTCTTGGCACTTTATTTACATACTTGACACCAGTGACCTCTACTGAAAATGTGATCACATTGATTTTAAATTTTTTATGGTAATGTTTCCATGTAATATTTCCGTAGATTTATTGTAATACTTAATTTTAGAGGAATAATAATAGAGGAAGCTGTTTTAGTTACTGTTAATCTGTAAATAAATATAAAGCTCTGTTATTTCGTAAATCGTAACCCTTGTAGAGCCTCCATTACGCCGGATACTTCTGGGATATGTAGTGTCGTGACTGGTTCAAACTACAAATACTTAATTTATAACGTTTTTAATATAAACACTTTGTTTATATTAAATTTATAAATAAAACATGAATACTAAACATACATTATTCGGCGAAACAACTAAATTATAACGTTAAATAACTTGACGCCTGCGTGAAATCGAGTTCAGTGGGTGGACTGTTCAACGTGATTGGTTAAGCTGGAACACGTAAGCGTCTGATTGGATGAGGCGGGTGATTTGAAATTTGTTCCGTTAGAGAAGAAGGGAATACGAACATACTGTAAAAGCACGTCGCAGTCACTGTTTCAGTTTTAAATCGTATCCCGAAACATGACAATCATACTATAGTTTTACAGGTTACGTTGTTTAGCAACATCATTTGGTTTTGAACTAGCACAAAATGGATATTCACTTTTACTTACAGTAAGTACCCTGGTTTCTTTGTGCTCATTAGAGATGTTGGCTAATGTTGTTAGCTAGTTATAATTAGCCTATCAACTAGGTGAATAATAATACTAATGACAAGGCAGGTTTGTTTGTCATGAAGGAAAATAACAAAACGTTGGCGCATTACTGTATAGCATGTTCTTTTTATTTTGATATCAGTATTTGAATGTCTACCAACCTATCTAACCGTATGTGTTTCTTTACGGAAGCGAAACGTTATCATTCATTCATCCACCCATTATCTTCCGCTTTATCCTATATTAGGGTCGCGGGGGTGGGGGGGTTCCCCATGCCCGTCCCGGGGAGAACGTCTCGGGCGCTGGGCAGATACACCTAGGACAGGGTGCCAATCTATCACTGGGCACACACTCACTCACACACATCTGGGTGGAGTTTCCATGTTCTCCCCGTGTCCGCGTGAGTTTCCTCTGGATTCTCCGTTTTCCTCCCACAGTCCAAAAACTTGGATCAAGTCAATAGAATTCTCCAAATATATAGAGTGTGTTTGTGTGAGTGAGTGTGTGCCCAGTGATGGAATGGCGCCCTGTCCTGGGTGTATCTGCCTAGCGCCCGAAATGTTCTACCCTGGATGGGCATGGGGACCCCCCCCCTCCCGTGACCCAATATAGGATAAAGCAGAAGATAATGGATGGATTTAATTTAATTTCCTTAAGACAATTCTTAAATATGATCTAATTTTTTACCAGGGGGTTCGAGGCTAGCATGCGGAACTTTGCAGGGGAGGATCCATTGGATGCTTGGGACAAGTAAGCAGCTGTACTGAAAACGCTTAGCTGAAATTAAACAGCGCGCTTAATTTGTGTTCTCCCTCATGTGTTCTGCACAGGTTTGTGGATTTTCTGCAGTGTAGACTGCCAGCAGAGGAGAAGCGTAGTATAGCTGTGGTGTTGGAGCGTCTGATTCAGACATTTTTAGAGGACAAACGATACCATGATGACCTCAGATACATCAATCACTGCATAAACTGTGTAGGTTGAGAAGTCTAGTTTTAGTATAAAATAAGACTTTGGTTATGACTGATGCAATGATGCTGAAGCACCTGTGAAATTGTACATATTTTTTCTAAAGTGTTCTATAAAGTCCCTTAGGTGTTGGAATCTTTTTGCAGGAATATTCCTTTACAGCTACATATATATTAATGGTCAGCTGTATTGTTTAATCATAAATAAATGTTGTAGAGAGTGTAGTTTATCATTCATTATTTGTTTTATTGAGATCTGTCTATCCTTTCTGTTCCAGGCAAGTTACCACCCAGACCCTATTAAAGTGTACAGTTACGTGCATTCTCATGGAATCGGGACACAGGCTGCTGTTTTGTATGTGTCATGGGCACAGCAGTTGGAGAAGAGAAACCAGCATTATCAGGTTGATCAGGTTTATCAAAAAGCCTTGCAGAACCATGCTGAGCCTTTGGAGACTCTGCAGCAGCAGTACAGGTCAGCAGTAATGTATGGTATTATTGGTTGGTTGTCAGAATAAAGTTTGACAGTTTCTCAACATATTTAGAAACTCCTGTGGTGAATGTAGTCAAAATTAAGTGTTCTATTTGATATCATCAGGGTATTTTTAAGTAAAATTATGTCGACGTTCTCATTCATTCATAATTAATACTTATAGTTCCGTTGCTTAGAGCTAGATTTTGTAACTTGATCTCTATGGAACAGATGTTATGTTTCTCTTAAAAGAATTACAATTGGACAGTCAATTGGATCCTCAAAATTCTTATTGTATCAGGTTGTCGCAATTGTGTTTTTTTTTGTAGTCTGTACTCATGTATTTATTTTTATTTGTTAAAAATGAACTCTGCTGTTGGTTGCAGGTTATTTCAAATCAGAACAACAAAACCTCAGATTGCTGCTTCAGGTAGGAAACAAACTGTATACGGCTTTCAGCCTCAAAGTTGTCCTGGGTTGAAGTTGCATGTACCGTATTTTCCGGACTATAAGGCGCACCTAAAAGCCTAAAATTTTCCCAGAAATCGGACGTGCGACTTATAATCCGGTGCGCCTTATACATGTACTGAGTTCCAAATTCTGTAATAGTATTGTGCGACCAAAAATTAATTCGGAGCTTGCCGTCATTCCGGGAGGATTAAATAAAGAACTCCAACCGCTGGACATTGGTGTAAACCAGGGCGTTTAAAGTAAAGTTGGGTGCGGCGTGGGCGCGATGGATGATAGACGGCGAAGACACGTTTACAAAACACAGAGGCAGCGGCGGGCGAGTTACGCCACCGTCTGTGAACGGATTGTGGAGGCCTGGGCTAAGGTTTCTGCTGTAACCGTTGTCCGAGCTTTCGCGAAAGCCGGCATTGTTTCTGAACAGCCGTCTGGCGACGAGACGGACTCAGGTATTGATGAGAGGGACCACCGGAGTGCTCGATAGTGAAATTGCACAGCTTTTTAATTCAGACACAGAAGATGAGGACTTTGATGGATTTGTGGGAGAAGAGTGGTTAAAAATGTGTGTTTTGTCAAGTAGTAGAATAAACTTAAATTATAAATCACCGTTTTGTATCCTTTACTTTTCTTGTAGATCGTATGTTTTAGCAAGTGCCTTATAATACGGTGCCGTACAGAATAGTTACCGTACAGAAATAGATTCCGTAATTGAGACTGCGCCTTATAGTATGGTGTGTCTTATACGTGGGTCAAATACAGAAATAGACCCCGCCTTATAATACAGTGCGCCTTATGGTCCAGAAAATATGGTATATTAATGCAGTGGGGTTTTTTTTTTCAGGTCAATGGGTGATGTGCTTTTATTTTGTCATGTATTTGTACAAGAAAAAACATTCACATACAAAAGGCACTGTCCTGTTGTTACAAATAAAAAATAAAACCAAACTAAATAGTATTTTATTATAATAAATTTTTTACTTTCCTTTTTGACCATTTTCTTTTTTTTCATTTTTAAAATGAAATTTCTGCTTAGAAATTGCTACAGTTATGCATTAATCTCTGGGGGGGGGGGGGGGGGAATGCAGTTTCTTAAACAGGTCCAAGCACCTGATTTTCAAATAGGGTATAATTAAGGTGTGGTAGAACAATATATATTTATTAAACCTAACATTGCACAAAGTTCTGCTTTAGTATATTTATTATGCATTTTGGAAACCCTCCATTACAAATATACTGAGCTGTCGTAAATGGAACAATTTAAAAACAAACTGAGTAATTAAAACAGAAACTACCCTTTGAACATATTTTAGTAGACAAATTAGGGTAAAACTTAACTGCGAAATTAAACATTTGAATGAGTTTTACAGTATGTACAGTTTCATAATTAACATTAGCAATGTGTGATTTACATTTCCCTCATGATTTATTGTTTAATAAAAAAAATGTAGGTTACAGGCTTTTCCGTGGATCTAATCAGGTTTTGTGTCTGTGTCTAGAAATGATGAGAAACCCTCTTCAGAATTCTCAGCTGGTTAATCAGCAGCCCCGTCAGAGAGACGCCACCCAGCCTCAGTGTAAAGTAAGTCCATAAACCATCAGAGAACATCTTTCAGTTCAAAAAGTTCCTTTTGTTTTTATTTTTCTATTTTCTGAAAAGGTTTCATGATTTAACTTGTTTACTGAGTAAGAGAGTAAAATATGTTATTGTTTTTCAGGAAATGGAAAATGCGTCTTTCCCCAGTGACAAAACTATTCGCATGTAAGATCAGCAAGTTTAAACAGAATTTTTATTAAAATTTTGGAATTAATTTTTTCCAATACAATAAATAAATATTTTTGTTGTTTTTGCCTTTGTAAACCCTTCTGTTTATCCATGTGTGTGCACTTGTATGCAGAATCTCTCGGTCAGAGAATAATCCCCGACAGGCCGGCAGCAGTGTGATGGAGACTGTATCGATGTATTGTGTGGAGGAGCTGCTATGTGAGAACACTGAGCTGAGCTTTGAAGAGCTTCGAGCACGCCGATATTTCACCAGACTCAAACAGCAGGAGTTCCAGAGACAGCAGAGTAAGCAATGAAAAAAGTTCTATAGCTAAAACTAGCACAAAGATTGCTATAAAAAATGAAAGTAACTTTTATATTTATTGTTTTTATATTAATTTATGCTTCAAAGAATGCTATTGAATGTTGTGTGTTCTATTCTTGCACATACTATCCCCATAACTACTAGATGTACGTCTGTTCAGAAACTGTCAAGCTGAAGTGTGTGTGTGTGTGTAGATGAGGCCTTGCGGCGCTGTGAGGCAGAGGAAGAAGAGGTTGTAAAAATGCAAAAACTGTTAGAGGAATTAAACAGCAAACTGAACGATGAACCTCCTCAGAAGAACCGAGAAACACACCTACAGGTTCTTTACAAACACGCACCTAATTTAGCTAACACAATGCAACATAACTCACTTATTCTTTGTAGAACAGCCACAATTAAGTGCTTATAAAAAATCATGACGAATTGTTATATACACAGAAAAAAACCACGAACAATGCTTTACTTTTTAAACCTCACTGTTATAGAATTGTGAAGCAAACCTGCCTTAATGCTTCATTTACGTTTAAATGCATGAATCAATATATTACCAGGAGAAGCTACATCCTAAATCTAAAGAATAAAGTATAAAGACTGCATCCTTATTTTTTATTTTAAAATGCACCATGGACTGACCGAACTGTGACTTCGCCATTTATTTTAGCATGTCCAAATAGTTTATCAAGAGCAGATATTGGATAATAATGTACGTTTTGTACTTTTATTGTAATTAACCTTTTTCCATATGAAATTTACATTTTAGAATACGTTTTCCAGAACACAAGCAGGTCTAAAATCTGAAATCTAAATCTGAATGATACTAGCTAAACTAGCATGTTGGCTTTAGTTTTGTGGTCAGAATAACAAATCCATTTTTTGTTATATCTTCTCATAAAACTAATTAATTAAGTCGAGCCTAGTGTAAGATTTTAGTTTCAGAGAAATCTCCCAACTTCTACTATAATCAGGATGATTGCAATGAAAACGCTGATGCCTTCATAGACAAGAAACTGTTAAATATTCATGTAGTTATTATTCAAATTAAATGTTCTATTTTTCTTTGTGTGTTATTGTGGGAGCAGGCTGTTGCAGCATTGCCTTGTGTTCCTGGGTCAGAAGAGCTGTCTAAAGCAGCTGATGTGCTTGGAAGTTCTACAACTGTGTCGCTGCTCCAGCCATCTCCATCTCCCACAGTTGCTTCAGATGTTCTCAGCGTGGCTCAGACTGAACATTCAGCACACCCTGTGTGTCAAGATATACCACTGAACCCTCCTACACTTTCTCAGCTCCCAATACAGCCATTGAACCACAAAGTGGAGCAAATGCTTACAAGCCAAGAGGAAACACACTATGGAGAAGAGAATCAGTATAATAAGATGCTCAATCAGTGAGTGATAATTATTTTACACATGCACACACCTTAACCCTCCATGTGTAAGTTATCTTCAACATCATATTTCCACACCTGATGGATACTAATCTGGAGTTTCCAGATTCCGTCTGCCAAAAATTATTCCGATAACCTACTGTCAGTCATTTTGAAGTTGGTGTCCAATACCGCCTGAAATATAATATAAATGTTATGTTTATAGATATATACTCATACTAATAATGTGGAGGTAACACAGTTATAACACATGGTAACACCAGAGCTATGGTGGTCAGAACCTTACTGCATCCAGAGTTTGGCTCCAATTTTAGGGGAAAAAAGCTAAAGCTGTCAGTATCTTTGTACTCATTGTTTTATCATTATGTTGTCGTTACAGTGAAATGTCTGCACAGGGAGAAACTACAGAAGAGACTAATGCAAATGGTAAGTGTCACCACAAATGCTTCCCCCTTTACAGTGTTTGGAATTGAGGCTAAAAAATCAGTTTCTCTGACTTACTTTTGGTCTCTTTCTCAGTATCTCATGGAGGCTTTAATCACTCTCATATCACTCCTAACACATCACTGGGTTTGATCTCAACCACTCCCTCACGTGTACTTCCTTCTCCCACTGTCCACACCAGAGAGGCTCTAGGTAATTACACTACACTGAGCACACATCATCTAGCACAGTTTAGTACTGATGGGTCCTCCCAGCCACCGAGTTAGAGGAATAAACCTATGTAGTCCACCGATGTACAGTAATGAAGTTTAGATTGTCTTCAGTTATTTTAATACATATGTTTTTTGGATAAAAAAAATAAAATGTTTGAACAGAAATATGACCGAGGTCTTATGGTCTCTCTTCATTTTCCAAGCCATTTTTTCTTATCAGAGTGAAAATGGCAAAATTACCTTGGAAAGGTCACCAAGCAATTACAGCACAGGCAAAAACTCATTCATACCTCGGGGCTATGTAGTATCTTTAATTTGACTGACTTAATTCTCTTTAAACAATTGGACCAGACCCTCATTCACATTAAGAGAACATGAAAACTTCACAGACAATGCTCAATATTCAACCTCTTTGGCAATTGAATGCAGGGTCTTGCTGCAAAGTAACAATGTTAACCACTGAGCTACCGGTGCCAAAGTTTTGAATTCTGTAAAGTGCCTTTAGCATGTTTGTTGTTGAGAGATATATATATATATATATATTTTATTTATTTATTTATTTATTTATTTATTTATAGATCTAATCAGTCATATGTTCCAAGTTCCAACTTTGCTTCATGACACACTATTCAACAGCAGCACAAACCCAGCTCAGGATGACAGCTTTGAGAGGAGCACCAGGCTCGCTGGTATGTGTGTTTACAGTATAATTGTTTGTCTTTTTTTAAGGAAAAAATTTAAATTGACAAATGTTCATTCTTGTAGGACTGGATCCACCCCCAGTAAAACTTCCACCTACCACGCCGTTCATGATTTATCAGGATGAAAATGCTGTGGACAAATGGTAACTGTGTATGACTGCATGCCTTTCTTCTTTCTGTAGTCGGTCATAGACCATAGGTTATTCAATGGGTGATCAAGATACTTATTTTGTTAAATTAATTTGCTTATGTTGAGTTATAATCATACTTTTGAACATTGGAGTATGAGGGGAAGACCAAGAAAATATTTATTTATATTATAATTATTTAAAAATATTTGTATATTAATTTTCATTTTTGTTATTTAGTGTGGCACAACAAGAGGAGGTAAAAGAGAAAACTGCCGCATCCCGTGCACTGATGGAGCTCCCAGTCTCTAAGGCTAATGTGAGTAATATAATTTTTTAGAATTTGAACATTTCTGTAAGCTGTCACAGTGTATCATCTCTTAAATCAATAACAAGTGTAAAGGTTGGAATTCTTGATAATCTGCTATTTCTTTATAGTCCCAATTTCTGTGACACATCTTATGGTTTTAATATTCAAGTATTAATGTATAAGGCTTTTTTATGTATTTATTTATTCAGGTCACTTCTCTGGGGGCAGAGTCAATAACTGATGATAGTGCTGTGTGGGGGCCTCGACATGCCTCAATGGCTGCATGTCCCAATCACACAAGTGATTTTGCCCTCTCTGCCCATGTGGTGTCCACACCACTCCACCCTGCTGCTCCCTATACATGGGACTCTCAACTCACTCAGGGTATACATGCTAAGTATTAATGAATCTTTTGATGCATATTTAATTATTTTCATTTCATTAATCGAATGATTGTGTTTATAGAAAACATTCCACTGGGATTCAGAGTCACAGAAGATAACCCATTCCTCCGTCAGCCTGCTAAACTTAGGTACTGAGTCAGCTTTAATATTATTCACTGCATTTTCATTTGTGATATGAAATAGTTTCCCACTGTCATGAACTTTTTTTTAATGAACAGATCATAGGTAAATGGTGCATTAGAGCAAAAACATTTACAGTAACTGGTATTGCTTTGACTAGCAAGTACTTATTTGACATCAACCTTTAGAAAATATATTTCCCCCTCTAGTCCAATCCTGGAGCAGAGCCCTTCTGAAGAGAAGCAAGAAGGTGGGGAGTGTACCCTAAGAGCTCAGGGCACTATTGTTGGCGAGTGTGTAAGTCTCCAGGGCCACACCTACAATCAGACCAACAGCACCATTGGCAGACAGTCGCTTGCACCGCTGTCATTTCCTGACCACAGCACCACTCCTCTTGAGGAGCTTAGTGCCAGTTCTAGACCCAGCTGGAGTGTGTACCAGAGTCCAAACAAGGCTGATTCTAATCCTGTGCTTAAAAATAATGAAATGGTCAATGACAAGTCTAATCTGATGCTGTGTATCTCAGAGGAGAAGCAGAAGTTGGAGAGGCAGGTGCAGTTAAAGGTAAACTCAAACACAGAGTTATCCTGGCCTCAACTCAACTCCAGTAAAAACCCTCATGCGAGCAGCATTAGTTTACTGAGATCACAAGAGCAGTTAAACTTGAGCACCACACCTGGGTGGAGCATCAATGAAAGTCCAGTAAGGCTGAACTCGAGCAAAGCTGTCACAACAGAAAGCAGGCAGAATCAAATAAGGGAACTTGGGCAAGAGTTTGTGCAGGATTTGGAAAGATGCAATATTCACTCGAAAGCAGACTTGAACTCTCGCAGACTCAGTGTGTTTAAAGGTATCAAGGCGAATGTGGTTAACTCTAGTACACTGCAGGGTATCTCGAATGATAAAAGCAACACCAGACCCAGCTGGAGCATATACCAAAGTCAGAAGACAGAAGAACACAAAAAGGGTCAAATGAGTTCTGATTTCAACTCCAGTGGGATACACGGTAACTCAAATGAAGCTCTTAATCCAAATAACTTCAAAGACTTGAACTCCAGCACACGCAGCTTGTTGAGAGAAATGAACACAAACCATCTCAACTCAAGCAGCCTTCAATCCAACTTAAACAAAGAGCCTGAGTCAAATAGTTTGCACCCAATGGAGTTGGAATCCGGATCACTCAACTCGAGCAAACTCCTTGCTTTTGAACAGCAAAACAGTTTTAAGATAGACATAACCTCAAATATAAAACCTACCTGGAGTGTTTACCAGAGTCCAGAAAATCCTCAGTCAACTGGAGGAATGAGAGCAGACCAAAATAACATGGGTAGCTTGCAAAGCAATTTAAATGAGCTTAACTCGAGCAGATTCAACTTCCCAGGAGTAGTGAACCCACACCTTAATGACTCCTGCATCCTGCAGTCAGTTAGAGAAAAAACGGAAGAAGCTGATCTACTCTTACCTAAAAGATCTTTCTGTCAGCGCAAGTCCTTACATCAGCTCTCGATAGCACATGAAAATATAAATCAGGATGTCAGCATGAGTCCTGAACCAGCTTCTAGTCTTGGATGGCTATGCGTAGAAAGTCCAGTCCGCCTTACGGAACCCGACTTGGATGTTATGGTCCAGTCACCCATTTGCAAGTCTCTTTCAAAAGCCAAATTGAACTTGTTTAAAGAACCTCTGCCAGAGAGACAAAAATCTTTGGCTTTTCAAAGAGCAGAGCAATCTACCCAAATTTTCAGTCCATCTTCAGTCAGCAACCCCATTCAGGACATCCCCATGAGTCCGGAACCAGCACCAAGGCTGAGCTGGGTCCACTTGGATAACTTCACATGTAGAAGTGAACCTGATCTAGCTGTGATGACATCACCTCATTCCCGGAACACCTCCACTATCCTGAATGTTTCACAAAAGCTGGAGTGTGTTGATCTTCCCATGAGTCCTGAACAGCCGTCTGCTCCTCATTCTACTTCCTCAGGTAACAACACCCTTGATTGGTTCTGATAACCATTATATTGATTACCTACTTTTACAAACTTAATTAGGTCCACCACATTTTTATATGCTAATGGTCAAACTAATCAGCTCTGCTTGCCATATAAATGCGCTATATTTGTTGTTTTACGATTATAAACTGTAGTCCCTCCCTTTTTTTGCATTTTATTAGCCCATGTGCTGTTTTCTAATAATGTGAAGCCACATATAACCAACTCTGATCAGGTGTTGATTTATTAAATGGTTAAGAAACAAGTAACAGGATTTAATGTTGCTCTTTTGCTGCTGTCTAGACAAAGCTCTGCAAGATGCTTGCACTTCACATGCTTAAGAATAGCATGGGATAGCTTTGTTGAAAAGCCGTAGTAAATCATCCACAGAGCACCACACTGTACTGTATTGCTGTTTTCACTGCTTCTGAAATAGCGTTTACATTCATTATTTGTTATTATTCATTAGGGGCGGCACGGTGGCTTAGTGGTTAGCATGTTCTCCTCTCAGCGCTAGGGATTCCCGGTTCGAATCCCCATCTGGGTGGAGTTTCCATGTTCTCCCTGTGTCCACGTGGGTTTCCTCCAGGTCCCACAGTCCAAAAACATGGATCAAGTCAATTGAGTTCTCCAAATTTCCCCATATATAGTGTGTATGAGTGAGTGAGTGTGTGCCCAGCGATGGATTGGCGCCCTGTCCTGGGTCTATCTGCCCAGCGCCCGAGACGTTCTCCCTGGAAGGGCATAGGGAACCCCACCGCGACCCTAATAAAGGATAAAGCGGATGATAATGAATGAATGAATTATTGATTGTGCTTGTTTACAAAGGATGCAATTTATATTGTTTTTATGCGTCAGTTTTTGAATTGTTTTATTGCAATATTAAAAATTTGATTAGTTATTTAGCTAGATAGACAGGATACTGTACTGAGTACAGAATTTAGAAAAATGTCATTTAAAAAAAAAGGCAATTCAATCATTGAATTTTTTTTAAAAATAAATATCATTTTTCAATGTTACATTAATTTTGCCACTTTTTATACCATTACATACTTTATTTTGTCTTGATTCCAAAGAGAAAAACAATTTCTAAACTGCAATTTATAATCTTTTACTATTTATTGAACACTTTTACTATTTATTGAACATTTTAACTACCCAGCAGGCAAGTATAGTATAACTTGATTGATTTGATCCCTTCCCTGTAAATATAAAAAAATATTTTATTCCAACCCCTTCAGTTATTAATTTAATTAATGAATAAACAAATCAAGCATTTTTTTGCCTCTTAAATGATCGATGCTGTCTATAACTTACTGCTTTAAAAAATCTAACACATCTTTATATATTTACACAGACAAGATGATGTGTTTCTTTAAAGGCTGAAGGTGTATGCACCAAGAGGGCTTAAAATAGAAAAGGCTGAAGCACACAGTCATGTTTGTTAAAGACTGTCTTTATGCCTAAAAAGTAAAGAAAGGAACATTAATTTGCTTAAATATTAAAAGCTGAATTAAAGCTCAACTGTTTGTATGTATTTGCTAAAGAAGTGTGTATAATGTATATATATATTTTTTTTTATTGCTCAATAATCAAAGTAAAATATTTTATTAAATCGTAGTGTTGATTATGAGGTAATTTAATTCTGATGCCTTTATCGTTTTAGGATTAATACCTGATCCCTGGGATGGGGAATTGATTGCATCTCTCCTGTCTGGACTCTGCACTCCTCTCTCTTCGTATCCTAACTTCAAGGTCCGGTCCTGCCGTTTTCCCTCCATTACTCCCAAGTTGACTGTACAGATAGGTAAGACATCCCACTTTCTTAACCACAGTGCATTATGTACAGACAATTGTATTACATAAGAATAATCTGTAAAGTTATTAACATATGCGATCTGAATTTATTTTGTACTGTTTTACACTTTTTTTCTCTCCTTTCCCCTCCTTCTGACAGAGGATGACCTTCTAAGAGTGGACTTTATTTTGGGTCAGGGTGCTTTCGCTACTGTTTATCAGGCTACATATCTCAACACATCTGAAAAACTTATCCTGAAGGTAATGGCTCACCAAAGTTATTTTCATCTGCTCACTTTAAATTAAGCAATTAAAATATTGTGTTTGGAACTTGCCACCTATGCAGGTACAGAAACCTTCAAATCCATGGGAGTTTTATATCAACGTGCAACTAAATGCACGAATTGAACCCAAAGCACGTCACCTGTACAACCAGCTCCACTCTGCTCATCTATTCCCCACTGGCAGCATCCTGATTGGAGAACCTCACACCTGTGGAACACTACTGGTTTGCTAGTTTTCTTTTTTTCACATAAGGTTTAAATTTTAAACATTTACAACAATGCTTATTTATTTAAATGATTATTCGTGCACTTGTCTATTATAAACAGAAGTTTATATACTGGCGCACATTTGGTATATTTTGAATTCTATGTGTGTGCGTGCAGAATGTAGTGAACCTGTACAAGTGCCGCAGTGAGAAGCTCATGCCACAGCCTCTGGTGCTTTATTTTGCCATCTGTATACTAGACATCGTAGAACGACTACACTCTGCACACATCATCCATGCTGACATCAAACCAGACAATTTCCTGCTCGGTGAAAGGTACAACTGTGCACACATGAGGTTAAGCACCTCACCCAATATCAAAAGAATGAGAATTGCAACACCATTTTGACACTAATTATACACTTTCTCTTATGTACATGCTTTGTATATGTTCATGTGTAGGTTTCTACAGAATGAGAATTTTGATGATGAGAATCTGCAACATGGACTCGTGCTGATTGATTTTGGACAGAGTATTGATATGAGTCTGTTTCCTGACGGCACCACATTCACCGCCCGTTGCATGACTTCAGGATTCCAGTGCACAGAAATGCTTAGTGGCCGTCCCTGGACCTATCAGGTACTGACAGTTGCAGGATTACTCTTCTAATATTTAGTCACTAACCATTTAAACCAAACACCTAAAGAAAACAAAGGTAACTAGTAGTCAGCCACATCTGCCCTTTTATTTTTTTTGTACACATCACTGACCCCGCATTCCATATAATCATAAATTATAGTTTAATCTAGTACATAAACCATCTCCAGTTAGTAAGCACACATTGCTTTGTTAATCTATAAAGTCTCTGTGGTTTTAAACAGACGGATTATTATGGTGTAGCTGGTACTGTACACTGCATGCTGTTTGGAACCTACATGCAAGTGAAAAATGAAGGAGGAGTTTGGAAAACTAATGGAGTGTTTAAAAGGTGAGTTTCTACTCCCTGTACTTGTGCACAAACACACACGCTGTATTAGAAAGTCTTGTGTACATCTGTTATTACTTTCATGTTACTGTTTCATATATGGATATCTAACTTTCTCTCTCTTCCTCTCAGGAACCCCCACAGTGATCTGTGGCAGAAGTTCTTCAATATTCTATTAAATGTTCATGACTCTTCATCCTTGCCTTGTCTGCACAGTCTACGTGAGAGTTTGAGCGCCGCTCTGTGGGACAACTACAGTACCAAACTGCGCAGCTTCAAAAATCGCCTTGTTGTGCAGATTTTGGAGTCGAGGTCCTCACGACGGTAGCATGGCGCAGTGTGGCTGAGCATGAACTCTATTCTGCCATCTCTGTGTCCTCATATATTCTTGTGTACATATGAATAGCCTTTAAAGGAGCTTGGAGCTTTTACTGTTTGTTAGAAAAGAGGATTTTTGTGAAAACTTTCAATAAATCACCATTTTGTTTCTCAGTAACAGTTCATTGTTTATCCCCTGCACAGCCAATTATGCAAGGCTCATAACCACATTCAGCTTTATATGATTTATATGGCTTTGATTTGTAGAAAAACATTTTAGAGGTCACACATTAATTTCATTTGATTTCATTAAAGATTTCAACATTGATTAAAACCACATCTTAAAACGTGGGTTTTGTAAATGTAAGTAGGCGTTATGAAGTGTAAAATGTAAAATTTGTCTGCAAACAAAATTTCTGCACCTATTGTCACATCCACCCAAGAAATGCTTATTTGGGGTGTAACTTCAATGCCAGGCCACAAGATGGTGCTGGGGCAACTATATTCTAGACCACGAGATACTTCAATTTCTAAACAATCAAATTAAAGAAATGGCTGTCGTCAACGTTAACAATCATTTACAATGTTAGACCCTGTTGGCTCCTTCTATGTGTTTTAAGTTATACCTTGGGGTTGGAACTCGGTACAGAAGTTCCAACAAACCAAACCCGTGGTTTTCTAACACTTTAAAATTAGTTCTGTCCGCATGTTTAAGTATTCTCTCCGATTGTTCTAATCCTAATTATGTCAAAAGTGATGTAATTAAACAGATTTCAAACACAATATTTGTTGTATCATTCATTCGAAAGTTGCGAAGGAAGAGATAAAAGCTTGAAATTTCTGAAGGACAGCAAGAAGCAGGTCGTTTAGCTGTAATTGAGAGTTTGGTTGCGGCTCATTGTGAGATTGTTGCTTGGATACAGCGCCGAAAAATTCCCCACTCTTTGATCAAAATGCAGTCGCTTTGAAGATCTCTTCAAGTAGCTTCTAAAATTACACTTCTGTCTCTCTCCTGCCAGAGATGGAGCTCATACATAAAGGGTTATGATTTTTATTATTTATTTATTAGGTGTGTGGGGGGGGGGGGATCTGGCAAACGTCATTGCTAAAGAAAATGAAAAATTGAATGAAATGAACAGTGTGGATAAGAAGCGAGTTGCAAACGAATAAGGATTTAAAAGAAGGTGATGCAGGAATTTGGAGTGAGGAGCGGAGGGGTTTGGCATTAACCAATTCATTGTATAGTGTAAAAGGTTTTTCATCCATCCATCCATCATTCTTCCGCTTTATCCTCTACTAGGGTCACGGTGGGGTTTCCCATGCCCATCCAGGGGAGAGCGTTTCGGGCACTGGGCAGATACACCCAGGACAGGGTGTCAATCTATCGCTGGACACATACTCACTCACACAGACACAGTCTATATGGGGCAATTTGGATAATTCAATTTACTTGATCCATGTTTTTGGACTGTGGGAGGAAACCGGAGATCCCGGAGGAAACCCACGCGGACACCGGGAGAACATGGAAACTACACCCAGATTGGGATTCGAACGGGGAATCCCGATCTGCTGAGAGGCGAACCTGATAACCACTAAACCACAGTACCGCCCGTAAAAGTTTTTTGCACAGTCAAAAAATCTGTGTAAGAAAAACAAATTCAAATCAGTTCAAATGTACTTGAATCAAGATTGTTAAGATTTCTTAAAAAGTAAAAGGTTCTATAAACTAGACATATATCATTTAGAAATCTATTGAAGTCACAAATTGTTACACTTTTGTAAGATTTTATGATTTGTTAAGATTTTTTTATTATTATTATCATTATAATCATCAGGCTGGCTAGGGGTTTTATACCTTTCACCTTGATCACCGGATAAGCACATTATAAAACTAAGACATAAATATTATGTCTGTTATTACTGTTTTTATTAGTAGTAGTATCATTATTCATATTTTCATTGTAAGCTGTAACATCTAAATTAAATATGTGATGCATTTAGACTTTTTTCTATAGATATCATCCTGCAGCAGCTGTGCAGGATCTTAGGAATTGACTTTGAGCTGTTAAAGTGAATTGACTCTGCTGGGTGACTGGTTCATGGAAACATGATGCAGATTGTAGGTTTGACAGAGAGTGAGGTGAGTGAATCATCAGTACTCAATCACAAATACATGGCCTTGCTAGTCTGTACATTTTGTTAGGATTCAGGAATATGTGGGCAGGACCTTCAACTGCAGCTCAGGTGTCCATGAGGTGAAAGAGGAGAGAGCCTAACTTATTTTCCCTTTATCTTTTTTATTTTATCCTTTACTGCTTTACTGGAGTGCATCTCCTCCACACAACAGATTTCTGAGAAATCACACAATCTGTGATAATGCAATAAAATCAACAGTATAGCAATAAAGCTTAAACTATCAACTGTTTGTAGTAGTAGACATGTGATTACCAATTTAGCAAATTTGCTGTAGTGAAGGCTGTAATATTTCATTCATTCATTATCTTCCGCTTATCCTCTATTAGGGTCGCGGTGGGGTTCCCCATGCCCATCCAGGGGAGAACGTCTCGGGCGCTGGGCAGATAGACCCAGGACAGGGCGCCAATCCATCGCTGGGCACACACTCACTCACACATACACTCCAAATTGGGCAATTTTGAGAACTCAATTAACTTGATCCATGTTTTTGGACTGTGGGAAGAAACCGGAGAACCCGGAGGAAACCCACGCAGACACGGGGAGAACATGGAAACTCCACCCAGATGGGGATTCGAACCGGGAATCCCCAGCGCTGAGAGGCAAACGTGCTAACCACTAAGCCACCGTGCCGCCTAGGCTGTAATATGTTTATTATAAAATGAACTGGTGTTTCTCAGGTGTTAAGGGTTAGATGAGAGTTGTATTATCACAGGATTTTATGAGCATCAGGATTGTGTTTTCAGTTAACAGGGAATTAATCCTATTACATTTCTAAGATTTGATTAGTGATGTAGAATGCTTTTTGTTGTACCTGTAACTACATCAGTGTTGTAGCTCAGTCAATAATTCTGAAAAACAGGTCTTTACAGGTCGAGTTACATTGCATTGTGGGAGATAAGTCTGGATCAATAAGGGGTCCAGGATCTGTGATGTCACTATATTTTTGCTTGCATGACCTAGAGAGGATGATGAATGACTTCAGAACAGATACTGACAGGAAAGGAAACATGGCACACTGTTTAAAAACCATCTGTTTTTGATAAGCTGCTGATTAAACACACACACACACACACACACACACACACACTTGCACAGACACTTTAATGTACAGTTACAGCATAAGCAAGGATAGTATGAGAACAGAAACTTTATCACAATAACTGATTTACATATTATGTCACATGTTTAGTTATATTATTCTGTGTATTACACATCTGTTCTCATTCATCCCTTTTTCCCATTCACCACTTCATGTGGGCTCACCCTGTTGCCATGGTAATTCACTTGTTTGTAAATTGATACATACACTTTATATTTTCTGTGTGTGTGTGTGTGTGCGCGCGCGCTTTCATATCCTTTTCTTTGCAGTGTTACAGCACAACAGCAAGAATAGTGTGTAGCATTTCAGATGGAGATCAGTCATGTGCCCTCCACCTTAATGAACCCTGGCTTACAGCAGACCCATATCTCTCCCCTACACACACACACACACACACACACTTACTGAGCCATCTCAATGGAACCCAGACTCATTATAGACTAGTGTGCAATGGGAAATGAAAGAAGAAAAATAAAGAGAGAAAAAAATTGGAAAAAATGAAATTTAAAACAGGAATCCATTGAAATATTGCAGGAATCAGATTTTTTGGGGAGAAAAATAGCTTGAAGAAGTGCACAATTTGAAATAATGAACCCAAAGCACTTTAGAAAGAATGAAAAAGTAAATGAAGAAAAGCTATGAAATAAATGGTAAATAATGATCTTAATGGCCACTTGTGGTTTCAGATATTTGTTAATATAAAAATGGGTTTATTTTAAAAAGGTCAAATAAAAACACATTTGCTATGAGAATGTCAGTCACCATATCATTTGATTATTTCAGACATTTTATCCTGTCCACTGGACATCAGATTCTATTATTTATGAGTTTTTATTTCTTTGGTAAACAGGAAATCTTCACATACATATTTACTTTAAACATTGGATTGGTTATTTAGACTCCTGTTTTTTATATATATATATACAGTATATACGAAGGAACTAGATGTTTTATGCCGTTGCACTCAGTATTACTTTATTTCCAGTAATATGTCTGAAATGGTTTTTGGTTGCAGCCTAGTGCCACTGACTTTACATCTCCAATAACTTTAAAAGTAGTGACTCATGAACACATGCGCAGAAGGTCAGCACCAGCTTTTATTTATCTTTTATTCATCTGCTGGAACAGTTTAGCAGCATTTCTCATGTGGGTGTTGGACTGTTCGACAAAAGATGAAGAATGCTGGTAATTAATTGTTGCATTACCATGGAAACCGGACTCTAGCCAGCATGGACCAGAGGAACTTGAACATAACACAAGTGCATGTGTATTAGCATCTTTACACCCCAAACCCTATAAAAATCCCTTTAGGATTTGCAGATGTTTTTCACAAACATGTGAAATGTAGTTGGCTGTTAGAAAATGACACAGATAGATCCTTATCTTCAGCTCCAAACTTCACAAAGTGTGATACTGTTCCAACATTTAAGCAAAGATGGTTTTTATTTCTAATTATTCCTAATTAAATATTAAGGAATGGACCCAGATTGAAACAGGTTAACCCCCCCCCCCCCCCCGCACACACACACATCCATTTTGGAAAAAAATAAGGTCACTCGCAGTTAGGTAGAATTGCAATACCAAAGTTAATCACCTTACAGCTTTAAAATAACATCATGTTAAGTGACACAAAACTAAGAGGTGATCCCAAGAAGTATTTTCAACATCTGTGCATAAATGTCTTACTGAGAGGCTATTAGCTTTTAGTTAGAAGTTTGTTTGAGAGACTGTCTAAGAGTTTGTATGAGAGTCCTTATGAAAGTTCATCCACGTACTCCACATACAAGATATGTAAGATCCATATGTAAAAGTCTGTATACAGCAATTGTCCATCTATTAATCCTTTAATCTGTTCCAGAATCCACCTGTGATGGATTTCTGGATGGACAATGCTGATTTGCAAAATAAGTATTATTAACATCTAACATCAAAAGGCATAATCAGATCTGGATTAAGTCAACACATCCAATACAAGAATACAATGTCACATTTAAAAACTGTATTATGTGGATAATGTAGGTGATTTTATTAGTAATGTGCAGGTGAAATAAACAGTGACCTAGAGATGTGGAGATGTGCTTCAGTCTTTGAATGCATGTGATTACATCATTTACACTGTCTGATTGAAGTAAAAAAAAAGCCACAGCCATGATGGGAGTGTGATCCAACATACCACAGATATGATCTGCCATGATCCCCAAGGAAACACACATTCATGCACAAACACACACACACACACACACACTATACAGAAATGTGTCAGTGTTGTATTAACACACATACAGCTTTCTGGCAGCAGCTTTAATGTCTTATTAGAGCTTACCATCTTCTCTCCCCATATCATAATGTCTAAAGAAATAAGTTTCCACCACCAGGGCATTTAGAAGTGTCAGTCACTCATTCTCCTTCATTGATCCTTTTATCCATTCCAAAACACTGGAGTACCTCCTTCCTCTCATTACTTACACACTGTCAATTACTTACACATAGTAGAATATTCCAAACTTTACACAATCAGAAATATATTAAGAAATAAGACATACAGCATAAAATCGATCAAAGTACCACGTAAGCCCACAAAATCAGATTTGTTCATTTTTGCATTGTCATCAGTAATGACCTACAAAAGAACTTTATTAAAAGACAGTTTGAAAAACACAGAAGATCAACAGAAGAATCTCTCTTCTTGGGTCACTGATGATGATCTCACATTTGATCACATTAAAATAATATTCTGAAATTAATTAAATGTGTCCTGCTCCTCATTCTCTTCCTTTATTCTCTGTAGTGTCAGTTCACTATGTCATCCTCATTTTAGATAACAACCTGATTATCCTGCAGATGTTTGTTTATCAACAATTGAGTTTAGTGGCACAGTATCATTAGTCCTTCTAAACTACAAGCTCTCATTAGCAGTAATAATAAGCTTATTCACACGCTCATTAAGGGCTGGCTCCCAACGCACACAGACAGTTACATAATATAGTTAACATTATATGATTCTTCATTAAAACACGTTAAAGAGCTGCACAGGGCTGGAGATATTTTCGAAGCAAAGAAAAGTTATAATTCATTTTTTTATGTATTCATTTTATAAGATGAGATATTTTTTATACAGAATTTATTGTTAATACAATGTTAACTATATTATAATTGTCTGAGTGTATTGGGTGCCAACCCCTAATAATAGTATGTTTATTAATAAAACGCTTGAGCAACATTACGTAATTGCTTAATTTTTAAAAAAATAATTTGAACCTATTAAATTTTAATATATTATATAACATCTGCTGATATATTAACCGCTCCATAGAAGACTGGATTCTTCACTGAAGCATAAGCTCTTGGTCGTGCTGTAGAACAACCTACCAGCTAAGTGGCTTAAAAAAAATTGCTGCTAGCTTTGAAAGGTTCAACAACCCTCTGTCTTACACACACACTTGGCTCTGTACACTCTGCATGTGTTTTTTTTATGTAGTTAAATGTAGCTCTGAACATAAACTGGACGCCCTAATGCCAGCTGGTGTGTAAAAGAAATTGTTATATATATATTTTTTTTATCTCACATCCTGGTCATTTATTTATAATGAGAAACAAAGCTTCTCATTATAAATAAAGAGTTTTGGAAGGTGTTAACAGAAGATAAACTTGAAAAAAGTGACAGGTTATTTCCCTCTCTTTATTTTATTTCTCTTACATTTAGTTTTCTTTGTAAATTAAAATAACAAATTAATTCAATATTTCAATTGCAGGGCTGTGTTAAATACACATGCACAGCCTTCAATGGGTCCTCGTGTAGGTCACGTCACAGAACAATATGCACTGATTAAAGGTGGAACTCTCTTTTCACAGAGAGATACTTTCAATGTTTTTTTCACCAGTGCTCAGTAACAAGGCTGAGTGATACTGCAGTAATACCAAAGATCTTTGTAACAGGATATGAGAGCAGTTGTTTTAGTGGTTTTGGAGAATGGCCTTTTTTGTTTTTTTCATATTACCTTCAAAGCAAAAAAAGTATTAATGAAATATTTGCAGGTACAAGTTCGGAAAAACGATCATATCTGGTTCTACACAGATTCAGCCTCTGTGTTGTAGAACCGCCATGCTGTTGCTTTCAGGAGCATTCATCCAGTCCACTCAATTTAGGCCATTCAGCTGCTCATTCAGTTCTTATTCATTTTAACAATTCACTCACTAACGAGTTTTAACCTCTGTAACTGAATTTGCAGGTTGCAGTACAATCTTCAATATTCAGTTGATGAACCTCTTACTTCACAACAGACCAAGACTGCTATTATATAATAAATGAAAATGTAATAATTTTCTATTTTTGTTGGATATTTGGATCTTTTTAATTCAACATGATAGTTTAATAATAAATTGTGATGACTTTATCTGATTCATCTTGACCAATTTTGTGGTTGTAAAAAAAATGATGCATTTAGAAATGAAACTTTTTGTGTACTTGAACCACTCTCGATTATTCACTATATCCAGGTTCCATTCATTTTAAATAATAATTTTTGGCTTTAGAAATTAAAGAACTTAATGAGTATGCGACTGTTTATAGGATTATTGAGAGCCCGTCCTGCTGTGGTTCTATTCATGAAGAACTGATGAGAAGGTGATCAGACCTGCCACAGTATCAGTCTG
>JAFMOD010000343.1:934432-1006379 GCA_019802435.1 Corydoras maculifer
TTGTTAGACCTTTCCGCAGCTTTTGATACAGTAAATCATCAGATTCTACTGTCAACTCTAGCTGAATTAGGCTTTTCTGATACGACACTGGAATGGTTTCGATCCTACCTCACAGGAAGGACCTTCAAGGTGTCATGGAATAGGGAGCTCTCTAACTCTCACCAAGTACGCACTGGTGTGCCTCAGGGCTCTGTACTTGGTCCTCTCCTCTTCTCACTATACATGACATCACTGAGCACGGTCATCCAGGCGCATGGTTTCTCTTACCACTGCTATGCTGATGACACTCAGCTTCATTTGCCCCTGACGACACCACCATCTCAAATCGGGTGTCTGCCTGCCTCACCGACATATCTGTTTGGATGAAGGCCCGTCATCTCAAATTAAACTTAGGAAAAACAGAGCTTCTCATTATCCCAGCTAAACCCTCAATCCATCACGACCTGACCTTCCAAATTGATGGCGCCACAATCTCCCCTACAGATTCGGTCCGGAACCTTGGCTTCACAATAGACTCCCACCTTAAACTCTCTGATCAGGTCCTCAAAACTGCCCATTCCTGTAGATTCCTCCTTTACAACATAAGGAAGATCAGACCCTTTTTGACTGAACATGCTACCCAACTGCTTGTTCAAGCCCTAGTTCTATCCCGGCTCGATTATTGTAATGCGCTACTTGCCGGTATCCCAGCTTCCACAATCCGACCTCTTCAACTAATTCAAAACTCTGCAGCCCGACTTGTGTTTAACCAGCCCAAGCAAGCTCATGTCACTCCATTACTCACTTCCCTCCATTGGCTTCCTGTAGCTGCTCGCATTCAGTTCAAGTCACTGACTCTAGCATACAGAACCATTTCCGGATCCTCCCCCTCCAACCTTCACCCCATCTTTCCTAAATACACTCCGACCCGTTCTCTTCGCTCCAGCGATGATTGCCGCCTGACGATTCCACCTCACCGAGTAGGTAAGTCGCACTCCGTGGCGTCCACCACTGCAAAATGGTGGAATGCTCTTCCCAAATCTGTCCGTAAGGCAGAATCACTGAACAGTTTTAAAAAATTACTGAAGACACATCTCTTTGTCAAATACCTGTTGTAAAAAAAAAAAAAAAAAGGGGGGGGGGGGCGTGTGCCGCGGCATCGAATAACATTCAGCTTTGATGAATTTACAGTATAGTTGGTTTTCTTCATAGCTTCTGAACTGTGGTGTTTGGATCGCTTTGGATAAAAGCGTCTGCTAAATGACTAAATGTAAATGTAAATGTAAATATCCAATATTACCTTATATCCAATTAACTTATATAACTTATATTAAATTTTTTATTAAAATTATTTACACAGGGCGAGACGGTGGCTTAGTGTTTAGCATGTTCTCCTCTCAGCACTGGGGATTCCCATTTCGAATCCCAATCTGGGTGGAGTTTCCATGTTCTCCCCGTGTCCTCCGGGTTCTCCGTTTTTTTCCCACAGTCCAAAAACATGGATCAAAGTCAACTTAATTCTCCATATTGCCCCATATAGTGTGTTTGTGTGTGTGTGTGTGTGTGTGTGTGTGTTTGTGTGTGTGAGTGAGTGTCCAGCGATGGATTGGCGCCCTGTCCTGGGTGTATCGGCCCAGTGTCGAAACGTTCTCCCTTGGATGGACATGGGGAACCCCCCTGTGACCCTAGTAGAGGATAAAGCAGAAGATAATGGATGGATGTATCTTTCCCCAGAACTTCTGACTTTTTACCAAAGCTTTGTTTTATTATATTTGTTTTTTATATTTGTATATTTGTAGCTTAAAATCTCCAACTAACTTATATTGCTATTATATCCAACATTAACTTTTATCCAATTAACTTACATTAAATTTTGAAGTTTAATTATTTACACATGAGTTTCCATGTCCTCCCCGTGTCCGCGTGGGTTTCCTCCGGGTTCTCCCGTTTCCTCCCACAGTCCAAAAACATGGATCAAGGTCAATTGAATTCTCCAAATTACCCCATATAGAGTGTGTCTGAGTGAGTGAGTGAGATAGATTGGCGCCCTGTCCTGGGTGTATCTGCCCAGCGCCTGAAACGTTCTCCCCTGGATGGGCATGGAGAACCCTACTAGAGTATAAAGCGGGAGATAATGGATGGATGGATTATTTCCACAGTCATTTGAACAGTCGACGTCCTGCAGACTGTATTTCATTCAGGCGCACAGTAAAGCCACTCTTTGGGGTACAGGGTAGCACTATGTACGGATCTTGTTGCTCCACCATCACAAACCGCTCCTCCCTCCCGAGTACGTGTTGACGCAGTCGGGTCGGGGTCACGTGGTGAGGTGAGGTGCGGACGCGGCGGAACTGGTTGTGAAGATGGCGGACGGTGAGGAGGCCGAGCAGGAACAGTGCGCTCCGAGCCGGAGTCAGTCCGCTGTACACCTGCTGTCCGAGCGCTTAGAGGAGCTCCACTCCGGGCTCAGAGAGAGAGGCGAGTCGGAGCGGGAGGATGAGACAACCTCGCAGTACTGCCAAGCTTTCTGTCAGGTCTGTGGGTTTCTGCTGCAGCAGCGACATGTACACCAACGTTCTTCACAGGGAGCAGAAACACAGCAGCCTTCTGTTCACACGGCACCGCGCAGAGCTCAACGAACTAAATACTGTAGTAGAGTAATGTGCAATGTGGTGTTAAAACGCAACGGCCTCGATAGTGCACAATAACGACAACATAGTTAGCTTAGTGCTAATGCTAGCGCAAGTGCCAATATAGGACAATTCTGTTGACGTTAGTCGGGTTCAGAGACCTCTTCAGTTTGTTGGGGTTACTTTCCTTTACATTTAGACTCGAAACATCAGGCATGTAGTATTTTGTAACAGTCCTTGTTACGGGCGTTGAACACCAAGCATGCTGCTGTTTAATAGTAGTCCAGATCTGACACACACACACACATCCATCCATTATCTCCCGCTTTATCCTCTATTAGGTTCGCGGTGGGGTTCCCCATGCCCATCCAGGGGAGAACATTTCGGGGGCAGATACACACTCACTCACACAGACACTCTATATGGGACAGTTTAGAGAGTTCATTAGACTTGATCCGTGTTTTTGGACTGGGAGGAAACTGAAGAACCTGGAGGAAACCAACGTGGACATGGGGAGAACATGGAAATTCCACCCAGATTGGGATTCGAACCGGGAATCCCTAGCGCTGAGAGGAGAACGTGCTAACCACTAAGCCACCGTGCCGCCCTCCACACACCTCACCTCCTCTTAGTTTACTCATTTCATCCTTCTAGTGCACTACAGTAGGGGCGATGCCTTGTTTGTTTGTGGTTCTAAACAGAAAGGTTGGAGTTTATTTATGCACCTCTAAACGCGCTCATTCACACACTCTATTGTGTGTGTGTGTGGGAGAGAGAGAGAGAGAGAAAGAGAGAGACTTTAGATGGGCAGTTATTTGTGTGCCCGTCCTGTGGTTTACTAATCAACGTGTATTTAGAAGCATAATGATTCCAAATTTGTGGCATCAGTTTGGGAGGACTTCAAGTACAATTATTATTTATACAGCACTTTTATTTACACCATGTTACATTGTAATAAAGCATCTTAAAAATATTCTGAGCCTGAACCCCCCCCAAAGAGCAAGCAGAGGAGAGGGCCTTTCTTCACACAGTATAACTGTAGTGTAAGTGGATAAGTTTGATGATCTGACTTTGGAACTGTGTTGTTTTAAAGCTGGATGAGAATGTTGTTTGTGCACCAGAATGTATACTAAATGTATACATGTATAGATACTAAATGTATCTAAGAATATAAGTGAACATTGTTCGCTCTGTGCAAAAGTGATACATTTCACATAACACCAGCTAACACACTTTTTAAAAAAAAAATCTGATTGTGTGTGTGTGTTTTAAAGTGATCGATTTTGCCTACTGTGCCTACACACAGAAGGATTTTTTCCTTCACATTTAAGCCACACATGTATGGAGAGGTAGACAGTCTTGTAGACTGCGCCCGGGGAGCAATTGGACTTAGGTGCTATTGAACTTGGTGGGACTGAAATTCAAACGGGGGACTTTCAGGTTGCAATAGTGTTTCCTTAACCACACCTAAAACCTTTCCTTGACGGTTTGATTGTGTGCGTGCATACTTTCTTACTTCCCCTCTCCATGTTATGGTTAGGGACGTTGAGACGATGGAGTATATCCCAGTTATAATATCAGTCCGGTCCTAGTCCTCTCCGAGTGTCTGTGTGAGACAAGCTGTTCTCCTCCATTCCTGTAACATTTGAGTGCTGTACACAGAAGCAAAATGTTCTGCAAAAATGTTTCAATTCAGTTACTTGAGAGAAGTAAATTATTCTTTGTATAAATCTGTTTTACATTCTGCACTTCTCAGCTAATTAATTGTTTGTCTGTACAGACGCTGGTGGAATGTGGCAGTGTGTGGAAAACGGAGGATGATCCGTGGACAGTGTTGGAGTGTTACCGCGTGGCAATATTGGGTTTTGTTCGAGCATCTGTGCATCTGTCGGTCAGCAATGAGAATGTTGGTGTGCTGCTGGAGAGACTCTCGCTGTGAGCCCTGCTTAAAAATTTTGCAATACATTAAATTAAATTCCTTTGAACTATGATGAACCCAAACATCATTACCTTATTTATTTACTATCACAATTTTATCTCTTATACACAGGAGCTGTGTTGAATTGCTGCTTTCGGTAACTGACAGTGCTCCAGCTGTATTATGGGAACAGTTTCAGACCTCTGTACAGGTAAGAATTCAGTGTTTTTTTATATTTTATTTTTTGTCATGTTTTTCTCCTCTTCCTCCTCTGTACGTCAGGATAGAAGTTTTCTTACACATATCTTGTATGGTGTTTCTACCAGATGCCAATTGAAAAAATATCTATATTGAGGTGTAACTCTTTAAATAACCATTTAACATTATGTCTGTATGAGTGAGTGCACAGCGCCCGAAATGTTCTCCCCTGGATGGGCACGCGACCCTAATATAGGATAAAGCGGAAGATAATGAATGAATGAATATTAAGACTCAAAAATGAAATAGCTTTATAAAAATGACTGAAAAGCATTTGCTCTCTTAGCTCGCTTCTTCAATTTACGCACTGAAAACCTCATCAAAATCAAAATAAGCAGGGCTCAGGCCCGTAGAACTATAAGAAAGGCCAAAAGACAGACCTGGGAAAATTTTGTTTCTGGCCTACAGATGAACACCCACACCAAAAAGCACTGGAATATATACAAAGACGCAATAACCAAAAATTTCTTATCTGTACAGACTCAATATCATGCTTAAAAACCTTGAAAAACCTAGACACAGACCACACCATTATTTCGGAGATACTGAAAAAAGACAAAACTCTACGAAAACAGCAATATAAAGTAATCTACTGCTGGATACCTAGCCACTTTGGAATTCCTGGAAACAAAAGAGCAGACAGAGTCGCTAGAACATCAACGGAAGAGGAGATCACCACCCGACTCTGCCCCTCTACAGATGCATTCCCAAAAATCTCATCACACATTAAAAACAAATGGCAAAACGAATGGAACAACAACCCACAAAACAAACTGTTTAAAGTTGAGCCAAAAGTAGAAAAATCCTACACTAGAATGGTTAATCGTGCAAATCAAACCACTATTACAAGATGCCGCATCGGACACTCCAAGCTAACACACAAACATCTGCTTGCAGGGGAAGTCGCACCTACCTGCCACCTATGTAAAGCCACACTTACAATAAAAAACATACTGATCGACTGCCCAACACTACAAACAGAAAGACTGAAATACTTCACAGTCAACAATACCCAAAACCCACTCAAGACTATAGAACCAGGAAAAATACTAAACTACCTGATGCATCTACATTTGAAGGACCAGATATAGCCTGTACCAAGATAGAATAGAAACACAACCTATGTACCGCCGTATAAATAGCCCCAGTGTGCTGATTCGGCACTAAACACAAACAAACAAACAAATCTTCAATTTACATTTTATTAAAGTATAAACGTAAACACCAAAGTCTATTCAAGCCAAGGGTTTTTTTTTTGCCTAGGAAAATAAAGCCATGTAATGTAGCACTGTAATTGTATATGTAAACTGTTTTCAATAGTGAGTATTGCCACAACTTCTTATTCATTGAAATATTAAACATTTTTTGGTTGTGTGTGGGTGCTTATCTGCACGCTTGTGTGCATGTGCAGATGGCTCATGCTTTTCTGCAGGACAATGGAGTGGCTCAGCTGCATCTTTTATGTGCAGCCATTCAGGACAGAGGGATGTGGAGCAACAGAACACTATTAGGCATGCTCCAAAATGAACCACCTCCGGAAGAAGAAGGTTCAACTCTTTCTGTGTATACTCTTTCTTTTCTGAATTGTTATATTTTATGAAAGGCGATGTGAAATTCTCATGTTTCTTGTCCTCTTTTGTCAATTAGTTCATGAGTTTCTGAGACGTGAAGGTCCAGAGCTTCTGCAGCTGAGATTAAAGCATCTGATTAAAGAGAATTGGACAGAAAAGGCTGCTCTGCTCGCTAAAGTATGTGCTGAATTTCCTGAGTTTGAAAGCAGTGGAGTTTTCTTTAAGCAGAGTTACCTGGTATGCTTGTGCTCTTTTGCCCAACAAGAGTCACTGATGCAAGAGGTAAGTAGTGTCACTGTACTCCTTTGTTATTGTGATGAACACGTTCATGACATAAGATTTACCGTCCCCCTTCCCTTTTTTGTGATTAAGCTCACAAAGGTGGACTGTAGAGATGCTTTAGAGATGATCTGTAACCTGGAAGCAGATGGAGATGAAAATGCGGCGTTTACATTATGTTCAGGTTTCCTGAGTCGACAACTGTTGCAGGAGGACTCTTACTGCGCATGGTAAGGTGGAAACAGGTTTACAGGCTTTTTAAATATCAATACACATCTGGTTTCAGGCGGCACAGTGACTTAGTGGTTAGCACGTTCGCCCCTCAGCACTAGGGATTTCCGGTTCGAATCCCAATCTGGATGGAGTTTCCATGTTCTCCCCGTGTCCGCGTGGGTTTCCTCCGGGTTCTCCGGTTTCCTCCCACAGTCCAAAAACATGGATCAAGTTAATTGAATTCTCCAAATTGCCCCGTTTAGAGTGTGTCTGTGTGAGTGAGTGTGTGCCCAGCGATGGATTGGCGCCCCGTCCTGGGTGTATCTGCCCAGCGCCCGAGACGTTCTCCCCTGGATGGGCATGGGGAACCCCATCGCGACCCTAATAGAGGATAAGCGGGGGATAATGAATGAATGAATTATGTCCCTAGTAAGTTTAATGTTACTATCATATTAATGATACAAGGAGGTCTGCTATATAATTGATATAATTGATTTCTCTCACTCAGGGAGCTAACCCTTTTCTGGAGCAAACTGTTGAAGAGATTAGAACCTTCAGAACAGGGCTTTCTGGAAAAATGCCAGAAGATGTCACAACTTGCTAAAACTGTGTTTCACCTGTTGTACTTCATTAAAGTGGTCCAGTCTGAGGTAAGTTTTATTACCTTAAATATGGTTGATTTCTCTTAGGTTTCTGTACTATTTATGTAGAAAATTCTGGTGGATTTTATTGAACCCTAAATTAAGTTTATCATAAAGCAATGTTTAATTCACACCTTTTTTTCTAACCTGCAGCTGGACAAAAGCGGATTATCAGCATGCATTGAGATGTGTATACGTGCCCTTAGAATGGAGTCCTGCGAAGGAGCCAATAAGACAACCATCTGCAAAACCATCTCCTGCCTCTTGCCTTCAGACCTGGAAGTTAAACGGGCATGCCAGCTGACCGAGTTCCTCCTGGAACCCACAGTGGACTCTTACTACGCTGTGGAAACACTTTACAACGAGCCTGATCAAAAGCTTGAGGAGGAGCACCTTCCAGTACCCAACTCCTTACGTTGTGAACTCCTTCTTGTTTTTAAAACTCAATGGCCTTTTGACCCTGAGTTTTGGGACTGGAAGACTCTAAAGCGCCATTGTTTAGGTCTGATGGGAGAAGAGGCATCAATCGTGTCCTCCATAGATGAACTTAATGATGACGGTCTTGTAAACAGCTCGGGTTTAGCGCAGGAGGAGTTTAAGGATGTGTTCGAGTGCTTTTTAGACACAACCAATGAACTGAATGAGATTGCAGATCAGAAACAGAAAAACAGAGAAGTTAAGAAGTTAAGGGAGAAGGGCTTCGTGTCTGCACGCTTCAGAAATTGGCAGGCGTACATGCAGTATTGTGTTCTGTGTGATAAAGAATTTCTTGGTCACAGAATAGTGCGCCACGCCCAGACTCATTTTAAAGATGGTTTATACACCTGTCCTATTTGTACTGAGACGTTTGACACAAGAGAGACTCTGGACCCACATGTCACATCACACGTCAAGTCGTCTTGCAAAGAGCGTCTGGCTGCCATGAAAACCACCAAACAGCTGGCAAATGTGAAACCTTCTGCCCCTCTTCTAGATTTTTTGAAAGGTGGAGAGATTCAAGCAAAAAGTAAAAGTACTCTCGGAGAAGAGTCGTATAATGGACATCCACTAGGATCTCAAGCTGTTGCACAACTCACCAGCAAAGTAGGAAATCTCTGTCCCGTTCAAAACTGTAGGAAAGGCTTCAAGTACTTCCGGAATCTTGTTGCCCATGTGAAGGATCATGGGAATGTCGAAGAGGCTAAACGATTTCTTGAGATGCAGAGCACGAAGATAGTTTGTCAGTATTGTCGGCGTCACTTCTTGAATGTGAATCACCTAAATGACCATCTCCAAGTTCACTGTGGTGCTAAACCCTATACTTGCATTCAGCTGAATTGTAAATCTAGCTTTGACACGAATGCCGAGCTCCTTTTACACAGCAAAGGCCATCCAATATTCAAAGCCAGATGCATGTTTCCAGGCTGTGGTAAGATTTTCAGCGAGGCTTACAAACTTTATGATCATGAGGCTCAACATTACAAAACATTTACATGCAAAGTGCAGGGCTGTGGTAAGGTTTTCCATGCTCAGTCTCAATTAGATCAGCATGAAGAGAGCCACAATGTCAAACCGGCAGAAGAAAAGACCAGTGAGGTGGAAACGCCATTAGAACTTAAGTCAGAAAAGTGTGACCAACAAGCGGCAGATGCACCTTCTACTGCTTTTCCAGACCCTCCTGCAATCAGCACGGATGGCATCCCTGCTAATCAAACAGTTAGTGAGGAGAAAATGAAACATGTTATGGAAAACACCATCTGTCCAACTGGTCCGGTTCCTTTACACACTTTTGATCCCGGAACCTGCAAAGAGGAACCACCTGATCCATATCCAGTTCAGCGGCAGATCCCACTCCTGGAGCCACCCATCCCAATACAACCTCCCCTTCATCCTCCTATGCCTCACTCGACAGATCCTAGGCAACAGGAGTCTTTATTGGAAGCACTCATGAATGACCCAATGCTTGTGCCTCCATGCTCAGGCACAATGACCCATAATTATCAGAGCCTCCTAGAGGACTTACAGCCTGTACCCTCAGGAGATGTCTTGCAAGCTCAAATGCAGAACGCTGTCTCCCAAAGTCATGCGCACCCTCTGTACGACAACGGCCATCCTGAATACGAGCAATACAACCCAGATCCCATAGCTCAGATTCAGGCACCCTATCAAGTGTCGTTTGGAAATAGAGTGGTACCAATAACACAGTCTTCCCACAACGGTCTCCCTGCAATGCCTCAGAGGCTACCTCCACAGGTCCCAATGTTTTCCACCATGGAAAGCAGGCCACTACAGTCGTTGACAGCTGGCCCACCAATGGAGGACAAAGAGAGATACAGCTGTCCGTATGAAACATGCTCCAGAGACTACAGTAACTATAGGAGTCTGACCAAGCACATGAAAGCTGCTCACAGTGAGTTTTATACGCAATGGAAACTGGCTAAAAGGAATAATAAGGTACCACCCGCTAGCAGATCTTTACCCATGAATGGGAAACCTCATTCTGTTACACCCATTCAGAACCAGGAAGGTCAACAGATACCAGCTACTGTGACACAAGTGCAAAACACTACTGAACACCCTCACTACTTGCCAAGCTGCCCAAATTCAGCTCCCAATTATACCCCTATGGCTTCACACATAGGGACTCCTACAGCCCAGAACTTTCCTAATCAAATGGAAAATATTTTGGACCCTATTGTTCTTTCACAGTTAGGAAACACTACAAATCAGACTCCTGTTGCACCTCATAGCCCATGGAATTCATCCTCTGTAAATTCCTATCAACCACAGGCTTACTCACAAACAAATATCGATATAATTTCATCTGGCCACTCATCTTCTAAAATAAGCCCTCTACCACAAGTGCAAGGGACAAGTAACCATGGAGGATTAACCTATTCACCCTTACATCATCCAAATACCAAGCCATGTCACTATATGCCTGGCCAGCCAGATGCTCCACAATCGATGAACAGTTTTAATCAAACTACCCACACCAGCGATTCAACGATGCCATCTTGCATTCAGCAACCAAAACCCAAGTCTATCGATTTTCAAAATAATGCAGTCAAACACACACAGTGTGTTGTGAAGTTAGAAACAGATCTGGGTTTAGAAGTGCCACAAGCTAATTTTCCCACACACATTACACACATTAATCCTCATAAGTCACTAGAGGAAAGTGGTCATTCTACACAGGAGGGAGAAGTAAAAAGGCGTAAACGAAGTAATAGAACGAAGTGGCCTGCCATTATCAGAGATGGGAAGTTTATATGCTGTAGATGTTTTCGAGAGTTCCAGAGCCCTAAATCTCTTGGAGGTCATCTGTCTAAACGTGCAATATGCAAACCCTATGAGGAGACGGTTCTGAGCAGTGACCTTCCTACATCGTTTCTTGAGCTTCTAAACTCTCCACACCTCTCAAACACTCCGGCGTCCTCACCTTCTGATCCCATGGATTCAAACCAGTCTTGGCCGTTGGTGGGTAAAGGTCCTCTAGACCCTAAGCTCTTTCCCAATGTGACATTTCTACACACTAATGAATCCGTGTATGCCAACAGTAGTAAGGCAAATGCTGAGACTCCGAAACAAAGTTCCATACATCCAGAAGCACCTGCTAGTACAACTCAGCAAACGTTTCTCGAACCACCCGTTTCTTACCCCCAAGATGGACAGAGCAGTGTTATTCAACACACTGCAAATATTAAAGAAAATTGCAGCCAAGTAAGACTGGTAAACTCTCCCCAGTCCTGTAACCCCATGACTAATCCGAGTGGTCCGTCAGATCCACTTTTGTCTCGCTTGCTGGATGATGAGCGCTCTACCGAATCCTTAAACAAGCCTTTCGCTGAACATGCTGGCAGAACCCTTCAAGAAAAAACATTAATGAAGATCAAGGAGATCAAAGAAAGATCGACCATTTCAAATCCTAGTGCATTGTCCAATGAAGGGCTTCTTGCTGCCATGGCTAGCCTTGCTCACAATCTGGTATGTGAAAAGAGTGTTAAAGAAAAACTCCGTGATCAGATTTTAGCTGGAGACTTTAACAGGAGAAACAGTTCTGGTCAACTTGTCTCATCTAGTCCTGCGGTGGATATTCAGCAGTCACATGTCATCCATAAAAACCCACAAGTTAATGAGCAACCCGTTGCTGTTAAACCCAACTCTGAATGTTTTGAGACTGACGTTAAGCCAAACCCTGTACCCTGTAGTTCTAACATTGTTGCCACACAAGAGCAGTTCAGTACTCTGCCCACACAACAGGATGATAATGTGATGGAGATTCAAAAAGCCCTTGAAAGTTTGGATCTGAGTAAAGAATTTGTTGATGGTAAACCAGCTCCGGCCAAGCACCAAAGCAACACTGCAGTATCCAAGAGTCCAGATGTGGTATACTCCGTGCTGGAAGCTCGTGGCTATGCCTGTGATGGGGATGGATGTGGCTACCGAGCTATGACGAAGGATGCCTTGTTCAAGCATCTTGTTAGGCATCATAACTACACAGATGACATGCTGAACCAGTGCCGTAAGGAGCAGTTCAACTTCGCTCCTTTTACTTGTCAACTTTGTCCCAAAACTTTCACAAGAAACTCAAACCTCAGAACCCATTATCAGTCTTGTCACAATTATTCACCTGAACAGATTGTAAAAATGGGAATTACACGTCATTATAACCGAAAATCATTAGAGGCAGAACGAAGTTTTACTGATGGCCAGATTAAAAAATCAGTCTTTTGTGATCAGCAGCAACACAGTAACAGTATTTTTACACCTGGGCTAGTGGCCGGAAACAAAGGATTTAAGCCACAAAATAAATTTCTTGGTTCTGGTGTATCAGAGAGCATGCAGAGAACACATCCTCCTCAGCCTGTTATTTGGCCATCGGTGATTAAACCTGTGCCTTCTATTGTACGTACCTCTAACTTCGGACAGGATAAGCAGAATGGGTTTGTCCCACGGCCACTTGTACCTACGCAACCCATGCGTGATATGTCCTCCGTAAAATTATTCCATTCAGTTGCACCCCAGGGACCAGCTCATGCTACACAGCAGATGGTGGGCAGTCTGTCCTTGGACAAGAAGCCCAAACTTGGAAGGCCTAAACTTTCAAAACCAAGAGAAATGATAAAAAAGCCTAAGGAGAAAAAGACTGAGTTGGAGGATGCTTTCAGCCCATACCGACCATACCGGTGTGTTCATCAGGGCTGTGTGGCTGCATTTACAATTCAGCACAACTTAATACTCCATTACAGAGCCGTCCATCAATCCGTCCTTCCTAAATTCGAAGCTACCGATGATGCTGAACAAAACGATGACGATGTCGAAGAAGATGAAGAAGATGAGGATGAAGATGAGGTCTTTCAAGATGAAGATAACGTGGTGACAGAGTTCCTCTGTCAAGTAAAAGACTGCTCCAGGATATTTCAGACAGTTACAGACCTGCTGCAGCATTACCTGCAGCTCCACAGGATGGGTCTAGACCGAGCAGGTGCTATGATTTCCACCATCAAGATGGGCAGATTTCAGTGTGACCAAGCAAACTGTGAGGTTACCTTCACTGCTATATGGAAGTATATTAGCCATGTTGATAAAGACCATAAGGAGACCAAGGTGTCCAAAGTTGAAGCTGTTGATGGAGTGTATCGCTGTGAAGTTGAAGGTTGCACCCTCGGCTATTCCACACGTTCAAATCTCCTGCGACACATCATGAAGAAACACCAGGAACTGTACAAACTCCAGTTGATGAACGCGAGACGGAGTGCAAACGGCATCAGACTTGGCCGCCCTCGTAAAGATGAAGGCTCGGTTGAGAAGGAAAACCGAGAAGTTGTTAAGAAGCTTGTTCAAAAGCCCGCCGAGAAAAAAAAGAAAGAAGAGAACAATCACTGGACAAAATATGGAAAACCGATTTTAAAATCAAAAGAGGAGGCCTCTGCCATGTGCACCAAGAAAATTCCACTGCAGTATCCCTGTATGATTAAAGGTTGCGAAACCGTGACTGGTTCTGAACGCCACCTCATGAAACATTACGTGCAACATGGTCTTCCCAAGCAGGACCTGGAAAAGCAGCGGAGCAACTACATCTTCTGTAAAAAAATGCCCCGTTCTCATTACAGACGCATTGCGTCGAGAAGTGACGACACTGAGAAGTCTGACGAAAGCTCCATAGACGTGTCTGAGAACGAAGAGGCTGGGGACAGTGGCCCCAGTGAGTCAGAATTCTCGAAGCCCACTTCTGACAAGGAGAGTACTGAAGATACTGAAGTGTCCGATGTCAAGGTATCCACAGATGGGAGCTCTAATGTGTCGTCGCTGGTCAAGCGAAAAAAAGGCCGCCCACGTAAAGTGGAACCGAGTGCACGCAACCGAGTAACGAGATTAAGAGCTGCTCAGAGTTTCTCGGTTAACTATGCAGATTTGAACTCTGACTCCACCTCGTCCAGCACCACTGCGCTGCAAGAGCAAGACTCTGAGACGAATGCAATGCTAACCACATTTAAACCGCTTGGCTTTGAGGTGTCCTTTATCAAATTCCTGGAGGAGGAATCAAAGAAGTTGCCTGAAAAGAGGAAAGCCTCTGTGACTGTGGATGTAATTCCGCGCAAAAGAATCTCCGGTGTGCAGTTGAAGACGGCCACGGTGGTGTGCAACCGGATTGACCCGGAACGACACACTGGCGAGATGATGAAACTAGTTGAGTTTAAGAACCCTCAGAAGCTCACATCTCTGAGTAATGTGACTTTCGAAGTACACAGGGGTCTTTCAAATGTGTTTGAACTTCTGCTCAAGCAGCTGCATGACATGCGCCCAGCAGTCATCATTCACAAGGAGAGTACCAGCCACGTTAAATTATAGTGTTCAGTGTGTCCAAAACCAAATTGTTCCTTGTATTAGGATATCAAAAATGACTGGTTAGTGCACACAGTTAATAAGTGTTTGGATGTTTTTTATTGTGAAACAGTACTCCCCCCTGCAAAGCTCGAAACAGTACTGTGTGTAATAAACTTGTTTTGTAGTCAAAAACTAAAACACCACCTACTGATATACCTCTAAAGCATGCCCTTATTCAGCACATATAGATATTACAGTTTAACGTTTTAGATACTTTTAATTCGAGGTTCCCAATCGGAAATAAATTCGGTCAGACTGGAGACCCCATAGTGCCATGCTGACTGTTTTAGTCTTGTTCATCTTGCATTATACAATTGTCTCTAATGTTGTGTGTCTGTGCACATACTGACGTTCTGGATAAATTACTGCCACCAGCAGTCTGTACCTCTGACAACCAAGACCAATTTATTACACCTTCATTTTGTACTGCTGTGTACTTGTCCTTATTTCCACTTCTCACTTCTTTTCTTCCAAAGCATCTTTCCTTCATCAGAATTTAAAATCAGTTTAGAAGACACATTGTGTCATGTTCGAGCAAGTCGACTTGGTTAAAGCAGGTAGAACGGGACAGTAGAACTGTAGCATTTGTAGTACTGAAGACTAAAGCATATTTTTAATGTATCTTTCTGCAAGCAGGAATTAAACCAGAGCCAAAAGGTGTTCTGTTCCTCACTCAGAATTCCATAAACCAGTGTCAGTCGTCCCCCATTTCTGAATTAAATGTCATGCTACACAAGTGTTTACTTAAAGATTTTAATGCATTAGACCAGTTTAATTAATGTATTAAGTCGCTTTTAAACCACTGTATTAAAGTTGCACATTTTTAATAATTTAATAAACCCATTTTAATTCTTGTAAACAAGGGGAAAAATCGACCTGTGTAGACTGAAGAACTTTTTTTTCCCCATTGTTCTGTGAATTATACCAAATTAGTTTCCTGGTTTTTAGACCAACTTTTCCAGCCTGTCATCATAATATTTAACATGTAAGTTTAAAGTACTTGGCTTATATTATATTATATTATATATTATATATTTTATATATATTGTAATTTTAAGTTACTCAGACAACCACATTCGGAGAAATTACAGTTCTGTTATTTTGATGTTAAGGCAATACTTAAATATACGTGACAGATTTTACAGAATTATTTAGCCCATTTGTAAATGGATAATTTGCAAATTGTATGATGAGACGCTGTTTTATTCTTTAGTACAAGTGTTTTGCAACATGCAGTTGCAGTTTGAATATCTTGCATGTAGGTGGCACTGCATTGCAGTTTTTTTAAGCATTTGTTCTGATGCTTAGTTCATAGCAGTGTTTAATCTTTTACACTTAGCCGTGTGCATATTAACACATTTACTTTATATATGAATTTACATATGACAAAATTTTCAATTCACTAAATGATGTCCTAATCAAATGTACTGTATTACATATATAAATAAGAGAGTAAACACCCACTGCCCATTTTAATCTGGCCATAATTATCTCCTTGATGCTACTTACTGGCAAGTTTTAATGGTAGATGATTCCCAGCATTACAGTGACTGACATAGTGGTTGTGTTGGTGTGTTGCAATGATTTTCAAAAATTTTAGGGTAAAATGCAACAGTGGATCAATATATCTATTTTCATACCTTTAGCTTGGTTTTTATAATTTCACAGCATTTTAATCATGTTAAAGGGTTCAGGTCAGGCCAAATCCGATTAATTTTGGCACAGTCATCTTGGAATATGCCACCAGGGAAGAAAAAAAAATCCATTGATGGTATAACCTGGTCATTCAGGTGGTCAGCTGACTTCATTTTTTGGCACATATTGTCTGGAGCTTTTTATTGAGCTGGAAGTTTGTGTGTATGTATGAAGGCACAGACACTTCTGGACAAATTTGTTTCATCATTTTTTTACTTTTATTTTAACATTTAAGATTAACATTTAAGATAAACACAGCTATATTTATTCATGGTAAATATACATTATTTTGTAAAAGAATAATGTGGATTTAAAGTAATACATGGGCCTATATTTAAGCATTTGCGTAAAGAGTGAGACAGCATTCACTAGCAACGTGGCAATTATAAGAGAATGCCATAAAATGCTGACCAACTAACAGGTAAATTTAATAACACTATTTAAATTTGTCAGTAAGTGAACACTTCAAGTTAATGCTTTGGGAAATCAGATATTATAAGATACATGTGTAGATCGTTTGGTAGGGGGGTTGTGCTGGGATCGATTTTTGTTAAAATATCCTTGTTTTCTTTTTATTTCTTTACAGTAAAGCATATGATATGTACATGTATTTTTAAAAAATAAACATAATTTCAGGTGATTCCAATAAATAATCCAATGGAACTACACATAAATCCAACCGAAGACGGACAGAACCCACTATACATCGTGTAACTTAGCTTTTATTTCTATTTGAATTTTTATTACATAACATATTATATCCAATCTATCCATCTTGAAAGTACTTTTTTTTCATTCCACTACCACAGGTTTATAAAATCAAGCATTGAGCCCTGAGTTGCAGACAGCTGCATTCTTCCAACATGTGGGAGGCGTTTTGGGAAGTTCCAGAGTTGGGTAAGAATTATGTATAATAACTTCCTTGACTAGCACCAATATTTGACCATAACACTATTAAACATCTTTAGGCCAAACTAGAATGGTTCTAAGTCAGACCATTGCTTCAATCAATAGGGGGGAGAAAATTCCTCACTAAACTTTTATATAAATCCTTGTTCAAGTAAAAGCCGTTGTATCATAAATGCTGTAAGTGTAATGTGTAGGAGTCCAAATACATTTATTGGAAGAGTGTATCTGGTAATGTTTGTTGTAATTGCTAGTTACATGATTTTAAACCTCAGTGTTAGTGTAGGCTTTACAACAATCGTGCTTTAGCGATAATACCATGCATAAAGAAACCGAATGGTTACCGCTTCGTGGCAAGGGCATGGATTTGTTTTGATTTGATTTTCAGGTTAGGTGACAAAAAGTTCCTGTTATGTGGTCTTTGCCCTACCCATACCTCTATGGGTTTTCTTCCACATTCTAAAGACATTTAATAATACTAAAGTCACTAACACTTCCATTGTGAAGTAACATGAACTCGTACTGACCATTTAAACATGTAAAATATGATCTTTTTAAATGTGGACCTAAATCTGACACATGTACAATATGTGGTCCTGTGATTTGAATGAATTTGGTCAGATTCAGAAATATCTTATGTGCTTGGCGCTTTTTTCATAAAAACCAAAAGCCAATACTCTCAGTGTAGCAAAACTGACAGATGGCTACGAACTAATTTTAAGGCCACACAAGTTCACATTAAAGACAGATAACAGTCTCTTTCCTAAAAAAAAAAATTGTAAATAAACAATGAAATTTGTTAAATAATTGTAATTATAGTTGCCCACCTATGGTTTCGTTTTTAAGAAACAGCCATTAATGCTGTCCAGGCACAACTTCTAAATAAAACACATTTACTTAACCAGTTAAGGGAAATGTAGCATCTTGTGTTTCTGTATTCTGGACATTCTGTATTCGATACAGAACAGGTGCTGATTAGCATATGACTTGTGTAGTTTACATAACAGGTCACACTGTCCTTTTTAGTGCAAACCTGCAAAGTGTATTCAAAATGAAGTTATAGTGTACAGCCATATATGACCTTCCTGGAGATGCTGCTGTTGAGCTGTATCTGTTTAACTATCAAACGTTTGAATCTAGGGAGTATAAAGTGTTTGTGATGTATTGACTAAGCTGTGGCTGTCATATGTTTTGATCAGGTTGGGGATTCTTTAGAAGTCTTTTGTATTTCTAGGTGAATTCCCTGCTCTCTGCTCACACACTTTACTGGCTTCTGGGTGATGGTGATCCTTGAGCTGGAATGGCCGTGACATCTGCAGAGTGTTTTTTCTTTTACAGGGACGTACCTCTTACTGAAGCACTTCCAGCACTGCTTGGTCAAGATGTACATCATTTCTATGATGTTCAGCACGATGCATAGCATAGAGGTGCACCCCATGATGTAGAGAAATATGGTTTTCTCTGTGGGCTTTGAGATGTAGCAGTCAACAGTGTTGGGACAGGGGCTCTGCATGCACTGGTACAACCGGGGAATCTTAAATCCATTATAGAGGAAGTAAAAGATCAGCAGCGTTCCCACCTCAAATACAGTTTTCAGGATCAGGCTGAGCAGGTAGGTGCACAGCAGCCCACCATCGATCCTGCCTCTATCCTCATATAGTTTCTTTCCATGTTTTTTCTCACGGTGCTCACGATATGCCACATGCAATGCCACTAGAAGTGAGGGCGTGGACACCATGATGAGTTGCAGTGCCCACAAGCGTGCGTGAGAGACTGGGAAATATGTATCGTAGCAGACATTTTCACAGCCAGGCTGTTGAGTATTGCATATAAAGTCTTTAGACTCATCTTTCCAGACATTTTCAGCAGCAGCAACAAACACCAGGATCCGGAATATGAAGAGCACAGAAAGCCATATTCTCCCAATCACCGTCGAATACTTATTCACTCCGCTAAGCACGCTCTCCAAGAACATCCAGTTCATAGCTGCAAAAAGCAAAAGCTTTTATTTTCCAGTAAAGAATATTAACATGTAGATTTTTTTAAAAACCTAGCAATTACAGACAACTTTCATTTTAATACACTGTAAACCATGTGGTAACACATACAACACACCCTGGGTTCAGTCATTATTCTTTCAATTGTGGTTTTGACAGAAACCAACACAGCAATCAACACTTTTTAAAATGTGTTTGGTATCTTCGGCTGTTTAAATGCTACAGATGAACAAAGACTAAATGACTAACACAGGAGATCTTTTTTTTTCCAGTTTCAAGGGGGCTGTCGCCTACCTGTTCTGGTGCCTAACCAACATTTTCCATCCACTGACAGGTGCCAAAAGAGAAGCAGTTTCCATCCTGTCACTGCCACAGCCTTTTTAGTTGTTTCAAGGTGCTACAAATAGGGTCCAGGAGGACAGAAAAAATAATCACGGTGCTCCTTTCTGTGTTTACTACAGATCACTGTTGCTGGGTCCAAGAAGAATTGGTTTGTCTGTTTGGCCAAGTAATTAAAACTTAGATATAGTGCTAGTGCTACTTAAAATGAACTGGTATTGTGAAGTGTTGACACAGAATAACCAAATACAACAGGAAGTACAAAAATGGGATTGTATCCATAAAGAAAACAAATAGTTTCTAAAGTCTTAAGTTTTATTTTAGAGACTGTAAAACTATTTTTATTGCTATATACAGTATTTGCCAATATTCATCGTTATGTGTCAATTATAGTATGAACTGTGCGTTTAGTCTACATTGAGCACACGGAGAGAGAAAAAATTAAGTAAATAAGTAAATTAAGATCAACAACAGTCAACAATGATACTGCCAACCATAATTATGCCAGTAGTTCTGCCATTAACTAAACTCATTCTTACCATTAAATTTTGATATATATTATTAAAAATACATGAAAAAACTAAATATGAATATCAGGAAGTATATCACCTGTGGTTTTGGTTTCTCTGCTGTTTAAATTATTCCAGGTATGTTAGTTGAGTTCTGCAGAGTTGGTGTGGTGTCACATCCTTTGGCATTTTGGAAGTCAAATGCACCTGGTGGAGTTGTTGATTCATGTCAGTTGCTATGGGAGTGTCTTAACCGTGTGGTTACAGTAAACACAATGTAAGTCGAGCCACCTGCTTAATATGCCGGTATTATTTTCATTGCTTTGGCCACAGTCTCCAGTACTGTAGAATACAGCAAACATGAAACTGAAACTTTTATCTGTTGGTTTAATAATTATGAACTTAACCTCATGTCATGTCTGATCATCTGTTTTAACTAAACATGTTTTCAGGTGTCATGTATACCTGAAACAAAATGATCAGGATGTAGAGGTCAGACAATGCTGATATTTATCAGCATAATGGAAGTGGATTTACTAAGGGGGGGGTAAAAAAAACATCCTTATATGGTACTCACCTGTTTCATATACCTCCTTACAAAGACAAATAGGACAAATTTTCAGTACCATTGTAAATGTGCATTATTGCTGCAAATGACAATTTAATAACTACTCACAAAGGGCAAAGCCTTAGGAATGTTAGATGTATATCTTTAATCATTGTTAATCATGTTTTGCTATTTCGTAGTTGTGCTGTTAAACATTAAGACATTAATTCATAATCTTCGAGGGGGTATATACTTCGTAAACATTATGTATTCATATCGGTGAATTTATTTATTCAGACGCACATATACACATCAGAAGTTTACACAGTGTAATTTTCTTTTTACTGTAACTCCTTCCCTTTTCCTGTAGTTGGATGTGAGTCGACAGACGTTTTATACATCCTGGTTGCAATGTTCTTGTTACGTATAGTTTTTTTTTTGTGTGTATATATATATACATATATATATATATATATATATATATATGTATATATATATATATATATATGTATATGTATATGTATATTTATAATAAAGTTTAAATTGTATAATTACTCAAGTAAAAGCTTTCGTATTTCAACATAAACTATGAATTGTTGTAAGCAGTAATTAAATTGTATATTAAAATGTTATTAGTGCAGTATCGATTACTCTTTTAAGATTAATGTGTAAGTTAACGAGTTTTTTTTTTTTTTACTTTTTGATTTTTTAAATTAAAATATTTATTTTGAATTAGTTTGTGTTAAGAAGTGATAATTCACAACCTGGCAACCCTGTTCTTAAGTAATGGCGCTGTGCAGTGTTTTACGTCAGTGTTGAATTTCTGTTCTCGAATCTTTGACAATTTAGATGGCGTGTGGCTGATTATGAACATTTTACTTTATATAGATTGTTTCACGGTTAACTGAACCTAAACATTGTGTGTAAAAGTGTGTTTTCGTTCGGGTTTAATTGAGTAAAACGGCGTAATGTCCTCTGCTGAAAAGGACAACAAAGGACCCGGATTAAGGGGGGTGAGAACTACGTCATTGTTTCGCGCTGTCAACCCGGAGCTGTTCATTAAACCTGTAGGTGTTATCGTATAAATACAAATAAACTCACTTCATAGCAAAATAGTTTTGGGGAAAAGTGCTAGAAGATATGAAATTTTTCTTGATTGTATACGTTTAATTTTGTGGCAGATAAACTAACTGTTAATTTAGTGTTTGCGACACCTAGTGGAAAACAGTGTAAATGCATATCTTACGGTAAAATTTTGTGGAACTCATAATTCGAAGCCACATAGTCACTCCCTAAACATTATAGCGTTTATCCATCCATCCATTATCTTCCGCTTTATCCTATTAGGGTCGCGGGGGGTCCCCCATGCCCATCCAGTGGAGAGGGTTTCGGGTGCTGGGCAGATAGACCCAGAACAGGGCGCAAATCTATCACTGAGCACACACTCACTCACAAAGACACACTCTATATGGGGCAATTTGGAGAACTCAATTGACTTGATCCATGTTTTTGGACTGTGGGAGGAAACCCACGCGGACACGGGGAGAATATGGAAATTGAATTTAAAGTATTAAAATTTGGAAAGTTGTTCAGATGTACAATGTCTTTGTGTCTGAAGCTCGAATCAACTTTTCAATGGCAGTTATAAATGCATTTGGTTTTACATTTCCATTTTTTTCTGTTTACAGAACAAGCCAGTGATGGCGTTTGGTCTGGTCACCATCACGCTGTGTGTGGGATATCTTGGGTACCTGCATGCTATGAAGGAGAACACAGAGCAGCTGTATGAAGCCATTGACAGCGATGGAGAGAGATACATGCGCAGAAAGACTTCCAAATGGGACTGACAGGATTCAGAGATGTTTCTATTATAAGAAATAAAAATTTTATGTGATCTGTACATCACTATGTTTACCGGATCTAGTTTCTTTTAAAAGCTGGCAAGTGTTATTGTTTGCTTTCCAATCAACTAGTTTTTTAAGCAGCTTGAATGAATTAGTAATCAAGAAAATAAGTCTGAATGTTTTAATCTGATTTATTTAAAGTCTACTATAAAACTCCTTTAAATTTTATATCTCACTGATATAAATAATATTATCCTACAAAAATAAGACTACGTTTTTTTATACTCACTTAAACTTCTGATTCACATACACAACACTTATATTTATGCACCAGATGAGGAATACACCTTTATTTATTGAATGAAGAAATGGAACCATTAGAGCCATAACTTTCTGGTTTGAAAATGGGCGACACTATATATATATATATATATATATATATATATATATATATATATATATATATTCATTTATTCATTTTCTCCCGCTTATCCTCTATTAGGGTCGCGGTGGGGTTCCCCATGCCCATCCAGGGGAGAACGTCTCGGGCGCTGGGCAGATAGACCCAGGACAGGGCGCCAATCCATCGCTGGGCACACACTCACTCACACACACACTCTTTATGGGGCAATTTGGAGAACTCAATTGACTTAATCCATGTTTTTGGACTGTGGGAGGAAACCCACGCGGACACGGGGATAACATGGAAACTCCACCCAGATGGGGATTCGAACCGGGAATCCCTAGCGCTGAGAGGCGAATGTGCTAACCACTAAGCCACCGTGCCGCCCATATATATATATATATAATTTAAAAAACCTTTTTTTTTTTTTTTACAAAACATCCCCTTTCTCCATGAAACTTGCATTCTTGTTTAGTCTTGCACTCCTGACAATAGACTCATAAATATAAATATTAGCTTTCAGTTACTTAGAAACTATGTTTGGTTCCTTTGCGACCTTTAACACTTTTATACGTCTATCGATTTGTGTGTTAATTAGAACTCATTTGCTAATGAATAAAAGTTCAATGTATCTACAGATGTGATTTAAATAATACTTCTATAATTAGTAGGTAAACACATATGCAGACATTAAATTGATCATTTAAAATATTGAATTGTGAGGCTGAAACTATCAAAATTACTTTTTAATTTGATGTTTTTTACCCTGATCATACAGATTTTTATAAGCTTTAGTGTTTATACTGTTTGGATTATTCAACATTTATAATCTGACCTTAATATAATTTTGAGTTATTTCTAAACAGATCCTTGACTTTTGCATGTTCTCTCTAGATTTTCTAAAGGTGGCCAGCTTTTTGCTCTCTCATACAACCAACAAATTCTAAGTTATTGCATGATTTGATTGAATTGGATTGAAATATAAGTCATAAAAGTACTTTAAGATATTACTAATTTTAGGAATGTGTGTTTGTTGGTACTGTGTTAGGTACGGAGTTTGTTTTCGTTTGGTTAGATGGTATGTTGGCATTTAAATACAATTTAAAACAGCACCAGTTTTACTAACTGTTTTAATAAATGACTGTTTTAATAAAGGTGGTATGCTAATTAGGAGGCGTTGTGACTCCGCCTCCTGTCTAGTGAGGTTATAAAAGAGACTTGCTCGCTCCCTGTTCAGCGGGGATGGTCGTTCACGCGGATTGATCCTCTTTGGCGCACAAACATGGCGGAAACCCTGGGCATCACCACCGTACCCCCAGCCCGAGTGTCCCAAACAAACCCAAAGCCATTACTCGCTTTTAAAGAATTGGAATAAAGTTCTGTGAAGTTTTTTCAGGGACAGATGAAGCCATTTATTGGATAACGCCGCGGAGCCTCACGCCAATATGAACGACAGTGCAGGTAACAAACAAACAAATTTAAGTTAATTTCACGAAGTGGTTTCTAAGAAACTCTCACATTATCATATACACTTTGCTCAGCTTCGTTCTGCTTTTCTAATGTAAAAATGTGTCGTTGTATTTTGCTTTGTTTAAAACCACGGCGTTATAACCTTGTCTTTGTGAGACAGGTGCCGACAAATCATTCAAGCAATAGTGTTTTTTTTTTTAGTTTTAATTCCTAAATAATTTTGTGCGCATTTTAAAAAACGTAGTACTCTAAATTATTAGGATTCTCTAGTTAGACTTTAGTTCATAATCGTCAGGTTCGTAAGCTGCCAAATACGACGTGATATCCAGAGAGAAATTAACAAAATACAAACAGCCTACAAGTAGTTAGTGTGGAAATAAGTGTACATTTTTTACAAGACTTTATTTTGTGTTTCATCATAGTTTTAATCCAGCCTTAGTTTTTTTTTCTTTGCCAACAGATGTTAAATAAAATAAAATGTAATTAAAATAAAAAAAAAATTTAAATATTAGCACCAACTTTCTAGTATTCTTGTTAAATTCAAAAAAATATTTTGTAAGAATTTGATGTAAGAGTGTAAAAATTTGTTTCGTTGATTAATGTATGTCCTGGAACTAGAAAAAGCGTATGAGCGTTCTTCCTATACATTAACATCGTTCCCAGCCACAGTTTGATCAAAGACAATGTTAATGATAGAGGACATGGTTTGTATAAATGATCAGAATCTCAAATTTAAAACGGTCTGGCAGGTTTTTAACATGTGAATGTCATTTGCTTGTGGCGTTGATGGTGGTTTCTTTTTAGATGTGAAGTTTTGTCCATCGCTTCCCTCAGACCGTGTGCTGAGCTCTGCTGCAGTTATATTTCCAGGTAATTTACTGTAAGATAATTGATTACAGAAAACTGTGGCACACTGAACAAATTTATTAGCATACATGAATGTAGTTGAACATTCTCTTGACTTTTTTTGCTTATCTATTCACATGAGACATTTTTTTTCTTCGTTTTAAGGAGCATATGATCAGCTGGGCTCTTCACTCGTGTTCTTTCCATCAGAAACTCAAAACAAGCTGCTGTCAGTCATATCTAAGGAGGAAGTAGTGGAGTTTATCCACTACTGTCTGCGACTGCACACGTACCATTTAATTTTCTTCTTATGAGCACTATCACTGTTTCACACGTTAATCACTTACAGTCTTTGTTGGGTTGGCTTCATAAATTATCTTCTAGTAGCCTACTGCGAAAGTTTTTTTTATTTTTATTTTTTTTTGGCTTGTTTACTGCAGTGGTTAAAAAAAACTTTGTGCTCTCCTTATATCCAAGTATATCATAAAACTATTTTTCTATACTGAGGATTTGTCATATGATAATCTAATTTGGTGTCTTTCTTATACTGTTTCAACATAACTGTTGACGAAAGTAGATTTACTTTAATTAGTTTTTTTTATAACATTGCTCTTTTGAAAGTTAATTAGAACTTCTGTTTGCTGCATGGAACATATTGTAACCTCCATTACTGTTTCTTTCTGCCCATCGCACAGATTTAGACACTAAATGTTGAACTAAATGTTTAGACACTAAATGTTGAACAGTTACACATCTATTCGAGTACAATGTGATCTGGATTCTTTTTCCCTCAGTAAGAACAGAGGTGATTGTTTGGTGTCTGTAGTTGTGGATCTGAGGAAAGCGTCTCCTGGAGTTGTGAAATGTCTGGCCGAAATTCTCTTCTTGCTGGAGGTAGCATTGTCTGTCTATGTTAAACAAATTTTTCAATACTTGAATGCTTTACAAACATTTATTAAATTGCTGTTCTAATGCAATTTATTTGCTTCTTTGCTTTGACCATCCTTATTCCAAGTGCTAAATAAAGACTTTAACAATTAATCAATGCCTAAATGATTTCTTTCATGTTCATTTTTTCTTTTCAGTTACATAAGAGAAGTGTTCACACGTTCTATGTAATTCAGCCCAGAAAGCGTGATGCTCAGAAGTTGCTGCACAAAATGCTGAATTCCAAATGCTCCCCTCCAACTTTTAAGGTACAGAGGCTACCAGAGTGTGTTTGGTCATGTAATTCAGTGGGTTATCTGTTAAACTTGCAACACTGCATTATTTTCCTTTCTCTAAATGAGGATCATTTCCTAACAACTACTTGAACTCTAAAGGTGCTGCTTGTTTAAACTTGCTTCTGCTGAGTTTACCAAGCAACTTCACAATGCAAAAGGTGTGTGTGTGTGTGTGTGTTGCCCAGCGATGGATTGGTGCCCTGTCCTGGGTCTATCTGCCCAGTGCCCGAAACGTTCTCCCCTGGATGGGCATTGGAAACCCCACCACGACCCTAATAGAGGATAAAGCGGGAGATGGATGGATGGATGAATGAATGAATGAATGAATATATATATATATATATATATATATATATATATATATATATTGTTTGGCACTTACAGCCACATTTAAGCATGGTACATTTACCATAGAATAATTTTTTTAGTGGCTTATAAAAGCTACATAACAAACACATCCTGCATGGACGGCATTGTTACATTGAACTTGGGGCACTTGTACAATTGAATCTTCACTTTGATGGCCCTTTTCACGTTTTTCCTAATTTCCATATTTAAGGAAAACCAAGAAGGCTCACTGATTAGGCACCGGTGTGGTAAATATCATATTTTACAGACACCTGCACACACAAGGTGTTAGTTTGAAAAGTCATTGAGTAATGATGGTTTGTTCTTTGAAATCAAATGGGGCTCTTTTCGTTGAAGCACAGAATATACATGCTAATATTGACGCTCTTGAAGATCTGTGTAATTATTGAAGCATGTTCAAGGTTCTAGCTAAATAGTCTTATTTGTTTTCAGTGCGTTTTCCTTAAAGAAGTTTTTGAGCTTTGTAAGTTTGTGGACCGCAGCCAGCTAACTCCTAATCTGGGTGGTTATTTTATCTTTAACCATGAAAGCTGGATCACATTTGTAAAGGTAAGTGGGTCTTTAATATTAGTGTTTTACCAGTATATTCTTGTTATTGTTTCTGTGGACTGTGAGTAGTTTTCCCTGAACCATATAACTTTCATTGCTTTAAAGGTAATCAATGCAACAATTCACAAACAAGTCATGTGTTGTGTGTGTTGGTGGGGGTGGATGCTCATGATATTACTTGAACACTTCTTTTTTTTTTTAACACTGGTTCTCTGTTCAGTCTTATTAGCCGCTTTCATCCTGTTTGTAGCTGTGTCTTTACAGCAATACACCAACTGTATCATTGCTTTTATCTACTGTATGCTATGTAAATTGTGATTTGCAGGTATAAAATACTAGCTGGTTAAAATTAATACAGTATTACAATATGATTTATTTTGGGGATGTGGAAGAGTAATGTTTAGGGCTGGAAAAATAGTTCTTGGTGATTAGGCAGGAATATTTTTCACCTGATGCTGCACATGGCAGGTATTAACATTACCTGGAGAAGCAGATGATGCTAATTAAATGTCAAAATAATTACTCTGGTACTTTAAAAAATAACCTTCTTCCTTTATCTTTTTGTTTTTTGAGTTGGAAAGGTAGACAGCCAGCTAGACCAGTTTTTACTGCCAAGATGCTGCTTTTCCACTGCAGTGAGCCTAAGAGACTTGAAATGAAAACCAATACCTGTTATTTACTTACACAGGATTCAAACAAAAGCTGTCAGTTTCAGTTGGTCATGTGATTTTTAGCCAGTCTAAGTTATGAAGTCATCACCAGTTGTGGTGGCCTTTTTCAGCACTGTGGAATTTTGGTGTAATTGAATTAAATGCTTGACTGATTCCTACACAGTTGTACTTTTCACTGTAGCCTGGTCACATGCTGTGTAATAAGAATTATGAATGTCCCTCCTTATCTTGCGCTTTCATCTTCTCCCACTCTAGATTTGATTAGTGTGATCAGCCTTTGTGGTTTGTATGTTACCGTGGAGAAGCTTATTCACTTCACCAACCCCGTCATCACCCTCATTAGCACCTGAAAGCATCTCGCCCTCATTTACTCAAACTCCTTTAACCCTTCTCCCCCTGCAGCATTCCAAACCTTCATGTAGCACTGCATGTACAGCTTTAGTTCTCAGGGTTTTGCCCTCAGTTCACTCTACAGGATTTTGACATGTACTGGTAGCTATAGCACTTAGAGATCAGGAAGAACAGAACTGTAATCAGTTTTAAAACATGTATGCTTTGATTTGTGTGGTAACTAATAAGGGAATTGTTTTAAATACTAGACATTCAGAGATTTTTCACCTTGTACTGAGCCACAACATTTACTCACAGCAAATAATTTAAATAGTTTATATTGTGTGTGTTTGTGTAGGAGATGGATAGTTTTATACAGAACTTTGTTGGTGTGGTAAGGAAGTTGCCAGACTATATTGCTGCCCTTCAGGAGTTTTCCAGTCTTGTGCTTCCTAATGATTATGACAGTCTCTCAGGCTTCTGCTTGACCAATCAGGCAAGACTTGAGCAGCTGCGCAGGTATCATAATTTTTATATCACTGCTTACCTTTTAGAGTAAAATAGAATATAACTGTTCTTTTGTGCGTATAGAGATCTAGGGCTGGATGCATTGCTGAGACGGTGTGAGTGTGTACTAGGAAAGTTTTTTTGTCCCGAAAAAGATGAGTGTTATCAAGCCATGGTGGGAACTGTGCTTTTTATCCACACAGAACTGGAGATGCTGCAAAACTATGACAGGTGTGTGTACACACACAAACTGGCACAGATCTATATACATTTCTCCTGTTGACACCGGTTCTCTTATCTTATCTAAATCTGAAGTAATTTGAAGTAATCTCAACTCTTAAATGTACATTTAAAGTACATGAACACAGCAACATGCAAACCAAATCAAATAAGCACGTTTCTGTATGAGTTCACATTTAATAGAGAAAATCAAGTGGTCTATACTTCTAGGATTTACCCTTAGTTTAAACTGCTTTTTACAGTGGTGGGTGTGCTGATAAAGTTTTTTGAGTTCATTAATGGGAATATAATTGAAATATAAATATACAAAAAAAGCTGGACAATGGTAAAGATTTATTACTCTTCTGTAGACTGAAGTGCATACCCAAGTTATGCAGCAACTGAACTTGAAGATTAATGCAGTGGGTAAACAACAAAACTAGAACAGAACTTTACTAAAAAACTCAGATTTACAAATAAATGGTTAAAATAAACTTGGTCTTTATTATATTACTGTGCCTTTTCCCCATTTAATTTAAGTTGCCTTGCTGTGTATCGAATGTGTCTAGTTTTTGTAAGCCATGAATGTGACTGAAATGGCATTGAATTTCAACAGTTTTAACGTCTGTTCCATTGACCATGCTAATAAAAATTCAGTTTATTATTTTTTTTTATTTAAGCCACTACATAAATGTATATTTTATGTATTTTTTTGTACAGAATAAATATAAAATTAGTGAATGGAGAACACCTGTATTTTTTTTTTTCCTCTGAAGATAAACATGGAAATGAAAAGTGTAGCAGCTAAGATTATGATGGTTACAACTTTGTAAACTGGCATTGAACATTTTGTCCCAGGTTTAATTTACTTTTGTGTTCATAGAATCAAAGCAGCTGTGGAGAAGGTGGATGTTTTGTGGAGAAGAGTTTTTGCTAATGCTCATTTTCAGCTACAAATCCTACAACTTCAAAGAGTCTCACAACAGGTAATTTAATTAAACCAAGAGAAAGTATTTGTGTAGCACTTTACCAAATTTAATTCTATTTAGTCACAGCAGATTTAAAGTTGTTTTTAAATGGTTACATTTGAACTCAAAGGTGGTGTTGAGGCCTGACAGACTTTTTTTCGGTAATTTTAATTAACTTTACAGAAAATTGAACACTGTGCTGTTTGTTCAGTTCACACAATTCAGTTCCAGCTAATGGTTGATGGTTCCTTTGATGCAGCTGCTTATTTTCCTTGTTGTGGATGTTTTTGTATGTGTGGATTAGGTACAGAATCAGATGCAGTACATGCTGCAGAAGCTGCAGGAGAACAGATCAGAAGCTTTGCGAGACTACAACAGAGCAGAATCATTAAGACTCGAGTTTAGCAGCACCATATACACACCAGCTATGGTAAACACTTATAAACTTACCAGATCTACATTACCACTGCCTATGGGAGGGAGTTGAATTTAACTTGTGTAATTCTGCTGCAGGGAAGAACATCATTCTTTTTCAATGCAACACACAGCTTGTTTACATTCTTTACATGTATTTAAGTTGAATAAAGTTTTGGAGCAGGTCATAATTTTAAGATCTATTTAGCAGTAGTGTGCAATTATAAAAGTCATATCTAAATTTTAAGAGCTGGTTGAAAAATTGTTGATTGTATGTGTGGATTAGGCTCTAATGCACCGTGCTGAAGCAGTATCACAAGCTGTATCTGAATTGATGAGCCAGAGAGATAAAACGGGATGGATAAAGAAACTGGAGACTCAGACGGTGGGATTCCGATCAGCAGTGGAGCTGCATTACAGAGACTTGAAGTCTATTTGTAATTTTCATAAGTCTTATCAGGTACAACCCCCATGATGCTCATAAAGGAGAGGTCATGTTTAGATCTGAATGAGTTACATGATAAATGTTTTGTGAATGTTGAAGAATCCTAATTATATCACTTTTAACTTTTTAATCTATGTATTTTTCTCTAGTTGGCTCGGCAGTGGGATTATAATTCTCTGAAGCATGAACAACCTACCAATGTGCCCTTTGACCTCCACATGAAGAATAAGCTGTTTGAGCATGCTCAGAAAAGATCCAAGTTTTCAGACTGTGTAAATAAGAATCCTAATGACTTAAGAAGACACAATATTAAAGATCCTTTGCTAGTGAAGTTGGAAAAACCTCCTTCTCTTAGCTCCTTTGACTCAGGTTTTGATGGAGCAGGAAGTGGAAATATTGAAGCAGGAAGTGGCAAGTCTGGTAGCGAGGAGGGCAGACCAAAATCACAGTTCCACCTTGGTCACGAAAACATTTCAAGTGTATCTGGGAGTTGTAATGACATGAAATCTCCAGGAACAAGGATACACATCTCAAATGTTAGCATGGACTCAATAAACTTGGCGATCACAGTGAAGCGCTTTGCAACATTGCCCAAAAATCCTTGGCTCAGTCTACCAGTTGATGATCTTGAGAACTGTTACACAGTTATTATCTCACCTAGTTCTCCTGTTCAGCATGGGGTGGTGCCGAACTCTCACCAACTCGTACAGACTGATATGAACTCTCCTGATCAGGATCAGCGTGCCGATTGGAGTTCTATTCACAATGTTCTCTCTAGCACCTTAACAGATGCTGTGGATGGGATGGAGCAAAATGAGACTTTGCCTACTTTGCTCTGGGATTCCTATGATTTGCATGACCTCTCACTCCACTCAGCAGATGGGTATGTGCACTTCTAAAACTTTTGTGTTTATATGTATCCAGTTATCATTTTTCTTAACACCATTACTTGTCTTTGTTATACAGTATCCCAGTGTGTGAGTGGGAGCTAAAGGAGCAGCGGGAGCTTAGGGCTGTGGAGGAATCACTGAATCGTGCTGCCGAGATCCTGCAGGTAAAAAAAAATACTCAAACATCATAAACAAACATACACCCCTCACTTCTCAATTTCAAACATTGTATTTAAAATCACATTAGGAGGAAGAAGGTGTTCTGGCTCAGGAGGAGATTTTGGATGTCCTGTTGAAATCGGACCATCCAGACCGTCTATGGCCATCGTGGAAACTGGATTCTGATTTCCACCGGGTGAAGGTTTAATGACTAAATTTTTGGTTGAGCGAAGATATTCCACTATTAGATACTAGATCTGTAGTGTTACTGCCAGTACTCAATCCATATATCGGATCAAGACTTCACTGTCCTTAGTATCCATGTTGGTCTATTATCTACCAGTCTATTATTTCTGCCATGATCTTTACCACTTTGTAGCCATTGTGGGAAAAGCTTTGCAAGAATTGGTGCAATGTACAGATGTGCAATATACTTTTCAGTTGATTGGAAGGTCAGAACCTAAAGATTCTCAGGGAAAGAAGTGTTAAAGTTTGTGTGGCTCTATGTAATAAGCTTATGATTAACTGTTGTACTGAATTGTTTTACAGCTATCAAGCAGTGAGTTAAATGAACATTCAGTAATTGGATTAATGGCTAATTCACCATCCCATCATGTAAGCTTCAATGATGCGCCCCAAGTAATTCCACTAATCTCTGAACGTTTAGACATTCCGATATCTACACCAAGTTTGTCTGCACCATCATTTGATATTCTTCATTTTGAGCCTGAAGCCAGAGGAGCAGACAGAGCTGAGCTTCTGAATGAGCTGAACAATGTGAGGGTTCTGGAGGAGATGATCATTCAGGAGAGCATAAAGGTGAATGAACTGAGATGCAGTGAATTTAAGGAAATGTCATCATCCAATACCTTGTATAAGGACAGGAAGAAGTTCCTTGAGAAACTGGAAAATGAAAAGAAGGAAGTAGAGGCCATGGAGAAAAGTCTAAACAGGGAGATGAATAGGAACAAGCTAGAGAACTCTAACCAGAATTGTAAAGTTGTAAAGTGTGCCATCATGGGAACATCTTCGAACGCAAGGAAGTTTGATGATGAAGCTCTTCTAAGGAACTGCAGACGTTCAACACCAAGAACTAATGTCTCCAATTTAACTCCTAAACCATCATCTTTATTGGAGATTCAGAATCCTAATGCAGAGACTCCGAATTCTATAATCTGTGAAAATGAGAAAAACATAGGTCTAGATAATGTGGTGGATTCTTCCACGTCAGTCAAAACTTCATCAACTCTGAATTTTTACACTGATCTTCACCTTGAGCAGATTGAAGAATTATCTTTATCGAATTCCACTGACGGCCTTCCTGATAATGGAGAACTACATGTGCCACAAGAAAAGCATCCAGATTCTGCTAAAACTGATCAGGTTTTACCAAAACGGCACCATAGTCTTTCAAAACATTTGAACACATCTGAGCATTACAAATATGAAAATCAAGAATCAAAATCTCTGACGCTGACATGTGAAAAACCTTCAATGCCAGCATTTGATCCTGGAGGACCAAAACCACCACTACTCAGACTTTCTAATAGTCATGCACCAAACCTGTGTAAACAAATCATGGACAGTTTAAACCTGAACGTTTCAGACCCAGGGCAATCGTCATTAGAGACCCCAGCTGCTCCAGTACCCAAAGAACGCCAGAATCTGCAGTGCGGCTTAAACGAGCTTCGTCACCATAATAACAGCAACCTTGAAGACACTATTGCAGCTGAAGACTTCCTGAAAACCCCTCTAGATCTTACCATTGTGGAAGAACAGGTTAACATAAACCAGGTGAAATCGGAGGCAGAGAAGAATCAGTTTTCCAGAACTCAATCACCCCAACTTGAACCTTTGCAGAACAATGAGTTCGAGGTCCTTCAAGTCAATGATTGCAGTGTTGTGATGAGAAACATCTGCAGATCTCCTGTGCTCTTTCAGAGCTTCACCAGAAAGGTGTGAATTGAGACTTAATTTAAGATGAATCTGATCCTAAACATTTTAGTAGACAGTATGACGTTAAATTTTATTAAAAAAAAAAAAAATCAATATTTGCGGATTGAATGCTGATGTTGCTTTTTGAATTTTCTGTGTATGTATGTAGATGAGTGATTATCAGACTCCAGTGGTGTTGGATACTGGTTCTAGTTTAGTGAAAGCTGGATATGCAGATCAGGATCTTCCTACTACCATCTTTCCCACTGCTATTGGCCTGCCGAAGTACGAGGTAATTTTAAAACTTGCTTTGACAAGGCATTGTTTTTTTTTTTTTTTTTTTTTTTAGCTCTGTTTACTGAGGTAATGGTTTCTAACAAGGTAATGTCTCTAAATATAAGACTTTAAATTATGAATTCAGTGATGTTACTGTAATTTGGATTTTTTATTATTATTTTTTTGATCACTCTAAAATGGTTACAGCCTGTTATTGGTGATGTGATAAGGTAACATTCTTAAGTTTGTAATAGAATTATAAATTCTTATTGATGGCTAATTCTGTGTTTTAAATTTCTACAAAGCAAGAAACTCTAATCCAGTAAAATTGAATAAATACTACAGGTAGTTTGAGAACCTAATACTGTGCACTACACACTACTTTTCACAGGAGGTGATTAGTGGCGCTACAGAACGGAATGTGTATATAGGACATGATGCCCAGCACATGAGGGGTGTCTTAACTCTTCATTACCCCATTAAGAATGGCATTGTGAATAACTGGGATCAAATGGAGATGGTGAGTCATCTTTGTAACTTGCATGCATTTTAATTAATTAATTAAAAAATTTGTCACACTAATCACAGAACCAACAAAATATCTATTATTGTTCTTCTATTCTACTTTGTCACCAAAATGTGATTTTATTTTTTATTCCAGTCTATGTCAGATGTACCACCATGAACTGAGTGATTCCGATCTGACCTGCTATTAATCACATTAAATACAAACCGCCGAAGTAATCTTATTTCTTGTTGGTAGATCTGGGAGCATGCCTTTGATCAACTCCATGCTTGTTCTGAGGATCACCCGGTTTTACTGACAGAAGGAGCCATGAGTACACGAGAGAACCGTCAGCGTTCAATACAGATTATGTTCGAGTCCTTTAATGTTCCATTGACCTACAGTGCACTACAATCTGTACTCTCTCTGTACACTACAGGTAGAACCACAGGTATGTATACACGCACTCACACACTTTACATCCAGTACAGGTATACTAGTCACTTAAAGTTCTGACATGTGCATGTGTGATTAGGTGTGGTCTTTGACTCTGGAGATGGAGTGAGTCACAGTGTTCCTGTGTTTGATGGTTACTGTTTACCTCATGCTGTTCAGCGCTTTAATTTGGCTGGAGCTGATGTAACGCTGCATCTAAAACAGGTGTGTATTAAAATAGGTGGAATTACTAAAGAACTGCTTAACAAATTCTTCATATTTCTACAGGTTTTACAGGTGTGTGCTAGTTAAGTGCATTCACATTTCTTTATTTTAGCTTATAAATATTAAAACTCTTCTTTTTTATATTTGCCCAGGTTTTGTTTCATATTCAAAATTATTTACCTCATTTAAGTCTAGAACCTTTCCCCAGTTAAGATTCTGTTGAATCTTTGTGTAACACAGCTAGCCCAATCTGAGTCACATTAATAAAGTCTTGGTTTCAAAATATGGACTGTGAAGACCAAGGGCCTTTCAGTGTGGGTTTTGCATTGCTTAAGTGATCTATTTTGCCTACAGTGCGTTCCATCAGAGGAATTTGTCCTCAACATTTAACCCATTGTGCAGTAAAATGCATACACTCTGAAGTTTGCACACATGCCTGGAGTGGTGGACAGCCTTGTATATTGTGCTAGGGTAGCAATTTGGGGTAGGTGCCTTGCTCAAGGGCACTTCAGTTATATTACTTAGTAGAACTGTGAATTAAACCTTCAGGTCGCAAGGTTGATTATTTGACCACAAGCAAATTTCTCCCAGTGTCTGTGGTTTCTCCCCAGAGTTCAAAAGATGCTATTAAGTGATTTGAAGATGTTTTGCCCTTTACCCACTATTCTAACCCTGATTGGGGAAACTAGATACAAATTTAATAAAGTAATCTCATTTGTGGTTGAACAGGCTAGACCTCTGACATTTTACACTCAACGTGGTGCTTTTGTATTTAAAATCATTCAGTCTTTGAACAAGTTCAGTCTTTGAAAATCCAATAATTTACTTATCTGTTTAAGTGTGGTGCATGGTTAGTGTAATACAATCAGGTGTGTGTTCATGTTAGCTGCTGCTGGAGCAGGGTGTGTGCATGTGGACATCTGCTGAGCTGGAGATTGTACGTGAGATTAAAGAAAGATGCTGCTGTGTAGCTTTTAATTATGAAGTGGAACTTCGTGGTGGGGGTGCAGCTAATACACCGATGCATTACACACTGCCTGATGGACAGGTCATCTCCCTGACAACAGAAAGATTTAGGTAATGTAGAAACATGCACTTACTTGGATTTTAAATATTCTGACCTTGTGTGCATTATGTACAAGTGTTTTCACATCCAAAATGTAATGTACTAATATCTTTTGTTGTACTTTACTGCAGAGCCCCGGAGATCCTCTTTAAACCAGAGCTGATTGGTCAGGACTATTATGGAATGCATGAAAGCATTTTTAAATCTGTTCTTCTGTCAGACATTGATTTGCGGAGGGACTTGATGGCCCACATTGTTCTGTCAGGTACATACAAGTGCACACACATTCATTTAATGGTCACTTTATGAGCGACACTAAACTAGTAGTACAATGAACCTTCATTTGTTTTTAGAATCACAACATTGTGTTGGAAACTTGCTGCCAGTAGTGAACAAAACCTGTGTTCTCATATGCTTGCAACCAATATATAACCATACAGCCTATTAAACAGTTTCTATGAAGGAATGAGCATGATTACTCAGCATACTTGGGTAAAGCCTACTCTCCGAACATCTAGCCACAATTAAACATGTTGGATGTGCGATAAAGACAACCCCTTTGCTGTTACTCCTTCACCAGTCTGAATTGTTAACAGTCCTTACAAATACAAGTGTTGTAATTCCCACCCTCTTATCAGCATCATGCCTCATATATCTCAATACTTTTGTGGTGTAAGTGACTTATGTCAGCACTTGGACCCTGTATTTGTGAGTGAAATGGTGTTTCTAATGTGGTCAATCACTGTACATGCACATAAGCTTAAACAGAGGTTTGGAAATAAACAGGATTAACCTTTTTGTTGCAGGTGGAAACACTTTGTTGCACGGACTTCCTGAACGTCTACAGAAAGAGATCACTCAGTTAGCGCCTACAGATTTAGGTCAAAGGGTAAAGATTACAAGTCCAAAGGATCGCGATTTCTCTGTATGGAGAGGTGGAGCCATTCTCGCCAGCTTGCCGGGCTTCTCCTCTGCCTGGATCAGCAGAGATGAGTATGAGGAGTGTGGACCTCAGATCGTTTTTAGGAAATGCTTTTAAGAAAATGTCCACTGTATGTACTTCAGAAACTGGGGTCCATGGGACCCAAGAGCCTACCAGGGTGTCTTTCTACAGGAGTTGAGGTGCTAAACACTCACGGGAACAAATATTCCTGTTTCGAACTCAAGTGCAACCTTGTTTTTGTGACTTCACTTATTCAGTGAGTAATGTGTCATTCTGTTGAGCAACAATACTTTTTTTTTTTTTTCCATTTTTGTTGTGCTATGTTAAATTACTTAAACGGAATTGTTCTGATTAGAGGATGAAATGAACTGGACCTTTTTTCCTTTTTTTTTTCCCCTCTTTCTCCCCTCACCTTCTCTAGGGTTGTGATTCTACAGAAGGTTAAGTTAAGGTTTCTTTTGTGGGATAGGTTTAAAAACTTGATTGCTAAGCTTGAAGCGTCTTAGACTGTTTTATAAGCTCTCTGTGAATCAGTGATTTTATTCATGTACTTTTCACATGATCAACTTGTCATGATTTACTCAATGACATAAGAAATTATATAAAAGTTCTACCCTGAAGGTGCTGCTGAATTTTTATCTTTTTTTGCTGTATGATGCACGATGGTGTGAATGAAATCTGGTTATTTCTTTTTGTGTTTCCTTGTCAGAATTGTAGCTGCACATATATATTTTTTTACAATGAAAAATCATATAAAGGTTTAATATATATTTGTCTTAACTATATCTAAATGTTTCTGTAGTTATAAACTTGCAGATTATCTTTGGAACGACAAAACAAAATTAGCACAAGTTCAACTTTAAGCTTATATTTGTTCTCAGATGCTGATTGTTACTAGAAATATAAGTCTGTGTGTGTATGGTCATATGCCTCTGTGAGAATTGAGACACTTGATTGCTTTGAACTGATTACTCAGTCAACTAATGTTTGTCAGTTTTGATGTACAACTAACATTTCATTCAGTTCTTTATTAGCTATGAGGTTTTTCATGTAATACATAGCATCTGCAGAAATCCACATTTTTAATTCCATATTGTCTTTCTTCCCAGCAAAGCTTAACGTATAAACTGATAACCTCCTGCTAGCTACCATTGTTGGCTGTTGTCCATAAGATGGAATATTTTAAAAGTGTTTATTCTCTTAACTTTCTGCATCTTTACTGTGAACTTTCGGAATAACACGAGTTCTGGAAATCTCCGGTTTGCTGTTTAGTTTGCACATTTGGTTTGTGATTTTTCACTGTGTGTAGGTGTGTATGTTTGCACGAGGGTTAGAGTAAAATGAGTTCTGTAAAATGAACACTCGTAAATGATAGATGAAAAGTCTCAGAGGGTTAAAAGGAGGTTGTTTTTACTGGGGTCATAAAATCTGCATGTTTTATAATGTCAGTCTTGTGCAGCCGTATGTTAATCAACCTGATTTTAAATAATAAATATTTTAAATTTGAATCATGATTTTCAGATTTCTGTATGACTAGAGTGGAGTGTGTGTGACAGAACTGTGTGTTCAAATGCTGATATGACTTGTGCAATGGAAAACAATTCTTTTTTGGTGACAATTTACTTTAAATACAGGTATATTTGAGATTTTTCTATATGTAGTCACTTTATAATATACATGTCCCTATTTTCCCCATTACCTTAAAAATAAACTATTAATTTTTTAATACATTCACTAATTAGTTCTGCTTTTTGGTTGAGGAGGTATTCTTTGGCTAGCATTGATATGGATGTTAACAACTCCAGCAGCACTGCAGTCAAGCCTCTCATACTAATGCAACACACTACCCCCACCAGCAGACGTTATGGAGTCGGCACTCTTGCAGGATCTTTCCATCATTTCATTTTATAGAAAAAAAATCTGAGACTAGCAACAAAGATTTCTAAAATCCAATTATTTGGCATTTAAGGAATCAATTCGGTCACAAACATTTTTAGATTGAGTAGAGTGAAAGTTTGCTTTAATTTAAATAAGGGGGTTACAAGAAGGTAAACCACATAATGTTGCAGAAGAGGTTTTCTATTCCCAGCTGTCTCTAAAATCTAGAATGGGAAGATGGATAGAAAGATTTAAGCAACTTGAAACTAAAGGCAGTGTCTGTAGCCAAATGTAAGAAATTATCTGAATGGACTGGGATTTATAGATATATACAGAAAAATCCATCATGAACACGTAAATAAAAATGCTATGATTGAAACACTATAAAGTGCATCTATACGATGAGTGGAAATGGGTAATGACAAGGGCGCGGTGGTTCAGTGGTTAGGGCGTTGGACTATTAATCTGAAGGTTGTGGGTTCAAATCCCAAGGTCCACTGAAGTTACCAATGTGGGTCTTGAGTAAGGCCCTTAACCCTCATTGCTCCAGGGATGTGATGAACCCTGTGCTCACTTTTTAAGTTGCTTTGAATAAAAACCGCTGCTAAAAAAACAAATGTAAATATTTTAACATACATGCGTACACACACATGTACTTCATGAAGGCATAAAGTTTTCGCTCATAATGTTAAACATTTTATTTTCCAGCTTTATTTTCCTTTAGATTAAATATTTGTACACAAGACAGGACATATAAACAACTATTGCATTTTTGTTTTTACACAAGATTGAGTAAACAATGTTTTAGAGGAATTTGGTTTGTTAACTTGCTTGGCTTATTGTTTTAATCCTGTAGTTCTGAACTCTTTTAAAGTTTAATAAGTTAATTTTAGTTATTTTTACGCGAACAAACGTGTTTAAAGGCTAAAGAGCAAAGCCACACAGATCACGTGATGAATCCGTCGCACGTGTATACACGTCATCAAAGCGTCTCGGGAAAAAAATTTTAGTTTTGTGGCGGGTAAAAAAGCGCCAAAGTGGAATGAAATAAAGTTTTAAAATACTGCAGCAGCGCATTTTGTTTGGACGATGCATTAAAACTACAGATGAGAGAATGACCCAGTCCGTCATTATTCAAGGTAAGTTAAGAGAAAATTACACCAAACCTTTGTCATATTTGTCATTAATGGTAATACAATTATGTAATGCACAACGATAATTTTCATTAAATTTTTTCTCTTCGTTTGTCATAGTATTGTATTTAAATAGTAAAACAGTTGGTGTGTCTTTGGTTACCATGGTAACTGCAACTTCAGGGTCACAGGAGTAGCATAGCATTTACTACGTGAACGAGCATCAGACAACCAAAATACTTTTTGGATAATCCATAATACAGTTTATAATACAGTAATCAGTTGAAACTGGATAAAATAAAGCAACAAAAAAGAGATGTTAAGCCAAATGTTACATGTAGCAAAAATAACTTAAAAATACATGTATAGGTTCTTATATCGGTGATAAATTTTCGTTATGCACTTCCTGACAAAAAATCTATGATTATTTTCTTAATTAACGTGATGTATATGGTCCATATTGTGCTTTCTCTTTCTATCGTCATATGAACACATTCATACATCCATGTTTATTGTAGGGCACTATATAACAAGGCACTCTTGTTGGACACTACATCCATCGATTATCTTCTGCTTTATCCTCTATTAGGGTAGCGGGGGGGGGGGGTTTCCCCATGCCCATCCAGGGGAGAATGTTTCGGGCGCTGGGCAGATACACCCAGGACAGGCCGCCAATCTATTCCTGGGCACACACTTACTCACACAGACATGCACACATACACACTCTATATGGGGACATTTTGGAGAACACAGTTGACTTGATCCCTGTTTTTGTACTGTGGGTGGAGAACCCTTAGGAAAAACACGGGAAGAACATGGAAACTCCTCCCAGATTGGGATTCGAACCGGGAATCCCTAGGGCTGAGAGGAGAACGTGCTAACCGGACACTATATCGTGAGCCACAATTATAATAAAGAATCCAAACAACACTACAACACGGCTGGCTCACTACAGTGCACTATATTTATGTTATTATATTAGTTTATACTCCATTAGGGTTATGTCATCATTAAGATGTATCGGTACAGTGATTTAATCTTTTATACTGTATTCACAAAAAATTTCAATATAGTCCTTTTTTAAAGTCTGATCTCTAATTTTGCCTCTTATAGTTGTGTATTTAGGCTACTTATCTGTTGGTAAGGTATAGTTTGGTCTTTATCAGTGTTAACAATAATAATTGTATATAACATTTTTATTTAGAAAATTTTATTCATTTATTTTTGTGAATACATTACAGCAACATTGTGCTCGATATCAGTTAAAGTCAGTGCTCTGGTTGGGAAAATAAAAGTACAGATCTTCATTAAGAGTTTAATAAACTTCCAAACACCACTTGTATGATTAATATCCTGTGTATGATTAATGATTCTTCATATTTTGTGATTAGTGGGTCAGTGTGGTAACCAGGTGGGATGCAGGTTTTGGGATCTGGCACTCAGAGAACACTCCCACATTAACAAGGTAAAGTTACATTTATAATTTTAATGGATTAATAACCACTCGGTCCATGAGTCTGTTTAAAATGTTGTTTGATGTACCTTAATAACTATAATATATAATTGTTTTACTCTTTACAGAAAGGAATCTATGATGAGGCACTGAGCAGTTTCTTTAGGAATGTAGATCTAAGGTACACTCAAGTTCTAACTGCTATTTAATGTTGAATAACATTTATTATATTAAAAAGCAGAACTACAAAGTTTGTCCTGTGTATGTTTGTGTGGGTGTATGTGTGCTTACGCATGTTTCTGTAAGTGTGTGCGTCTGTGTTTGTATGTGTCATTTGTTTTACCTGCTAGTGTAAAATGACTAACATAGTCTTTATATAGGTGTATGATGTGAATTATATTTACAGACAATTCGTTTGTGTTAATATGTAGTGCTGAGTTAATATTTTTGAACAGGAATAATGATGAAGGCTGTGGCGCACCAGGAAACAGGATTACATCATTAAAAGCTCGAGTGAGTGTTTAAATGCTGCAGTAATCCTGATGGGAATGAAAAAACCTGCAGATCTGTAATGTCAGTCACATACAGCTATCTCCTTGTATGCTCTAATACACCACCATTATAAAATATATATTACAGTATATTTAAAAATATGTTTTATTGGTATACACTGTAATCTGTTAATCATGAGGTTGAGGAATCACATCACAGTTTTTAGGAAGAAATCTTTCTTCAGTTTATCAAAGTACAGAATGAAAGCTCGAATCAACTTACATATACAGCAAAAAAGTCAATGTTTTTCCAAATTTCTGCATAAATATAGACTATTTTAAAGGGTTCACTAATTTTCAAGCACCACTGTATAAGTGTATGCAGTAGCATAACATTTTTTAATCTTTTCTGAAGGTAAAGTGATTTCAGTTCTCAAATAAATCATGCAATCTGTCTCTAGGCAGTGCTGATTGACATGGAAGAGGGTGTTCTCTCACAGGTCCTCTGTGGCCCCCTGCAGCATCTTTTCAGCTCCACTCAGCTTATCAGTAATTCATATGGCTCTGGGAACAACTGGTATGATGCTCACAAATATTACTGCACACAATGCAAAATAACTGGTCATGTACCTAGTCAGGCTTAGTGGTTAGCACGTTCGCCTCTCAGCACTAGGGATTCCCAGTTCGAATCCCCATCTGGGTGGAGTTTCCATGTTCTCCCCGTGTCTGCGTGGGTTTCCTCCGGGTTCTCCGGTTTCCTCCCACAGTCCAAAAACATGGAACAAGTCAATTGAGTTCTCCAAATTGCCCCCTATAGAGTGTGTCTGTGTGGGTGGGTGTGTGCCCAGCGATGGATTGGCGTCCTGTCCTGGGTGTATCTGCCCAGCGCCCAAAATGTTCTCCCCTGGATGGGCATAGGGAACCCCACCGTGACCCTAATAGAGGATAAAGCGGAAGATAATGAATGAATAAATGAATGAATGAATGAATGTACCTAGTCATACATACCAGTAACTGGCCAATAGTTATTTCTAATAGAGACACAGCCATTAGAGGTTATACATATTCTCATGTTTCACATAACAATACAGATATGTGGATCATTCTGACACTCATGCAAACCCATACACATACATTTAGTACTAATAAAATGATTTCTATAACAGCAGACATACCTACACTAAACAGCTATGTAGCTGTATTAAACTACTTGTATATATTAGTTGTATATATTAGTAATATTCACAGTTATTTTTTGTCCTATAAGAAACATTAAAAATTGAATTGAAAAAATCTTAAGATGACTACATGACATAAAGCTCTACACCAAAGACAAACTATTGTATTAAACTAAAAGAAGGGAAATATTTGAACAATGTGATTAACAAAAAAGGTGTGTGTGCGTTCAGGGCGGTGGGTCATCATACATATGGTTCAGTGTATCGTGAGCAGATAGTAGATCAAATTCGGAGAGCAGCGGAACAGTGCGACTGTCTTCAATGTTTTTTCATCATTCACTCAATGGGAGGAGGTAAAGTATTAGTGTTGAAGCTCTTTAATGATTGCTTTTAGGAATTTTGCCTCTATTGTAGTTCATTAGGAGGCAGTGGTACTTGCTGCGCTATGTCTTATCAGAATTACTGGTTTTGTCCCACATCTGCCTCTTTTTGAACCCAGGAGTTAAAACCTAAAACTTATATTTGCAACATATAAAACCGTTAAAGCTCTGGTCATTGAGATTTTACACCATGCCAGATAGCAAATTAATCCTTTGCTGTTTGTATGTCTTTCTTTTCTAGGAACAGGATCTGGTTTAGGAACGTGTGTGTTAAAACTTTTAGCGGATGAATTTCCAGAGGTCTGCCGAATTGTAACAGCTGTTTATCCCTCTACTGACGATGATGTCATTACTTCCCCATATAACAGTGTTCTGGCTATGAGAGAGCTTACAGAGCATGCTCAGTGTGTCCTGCCCATTGAGAATCAGGTGTGTAAAAACATTGAATAAGTGAATGTAAAAGTTATTTTCTCTTAGCTAGTTGTTTGTAACTTAACTTTTTAGTATTTTACCACTAAATGATAGCATGTAGCTGATTCATGAGAATTTTAGAACGTTGGTTTTCAATGCTAAAAACCTGGATAACTCATTTATAATTTACCACATAATTTCTCAAACACATTAAAATGTGGGGTGAGGAGGATATACAAGACAATACATTTGACCATTCAGAAGTGCTATTAATAATAGACTAGATGTCTCCAAAAATATACAGCCCAATAATTATTTAAAGGACATATTTTATTGCTTATAACTGATTGACTCATAAGAATATTACCATGTAATGTACTGCATGTGATAAATAATAAATTATTGCAAATGTGTGTTTCAGTCCCTGATGGACATTATCAGTAAAATTCAGCTGATGACTCACACTAAAAATTCAGGTGCTGCCATTAAGAGGGACTGTACAATTATCTCAGGAAAAGGTGGCATAACAAAAGAAGAGAAGCCATTCGATGCTATGAATAATATTGTGGCTAATCTACTCCTTAACCTCACCAGGTAGAGTTATAAAATTATAGCAAAAATTGGAAAATAACATACGATTGTAAATAAAAGATGTTAAAGTAAATCTGAAGTATTTTTGACCCTGATCATTACTGTTGTTTGTACAGTTTGATATAGAAACAAATGCTTTAACAAATGCTTTAACCTCTGTGCAGCTCCGCACGTTTTGAAGGTTCACTTAATGTGGATCTAAATGAGATCGCTATGAACCTAGTGCCATTTCCACGGTTGCACTACATGGTCTCCAGCCTAACACCATTATACACACTTGCTGATGTTAATGTTCCAACACGGAGGTAAACACACACACACTCACAAAAAGACACTGTGCTTTTTTAGATAGACGGTGAATGTGTGTTGGTGCTTTTTGATTTGTAACCAACTAGTAACACAAGTAGCAAACCTTATTAGTTGACTGTAACATTTGGCAAATTTTCCTGGTTTCTCAATTGAATTTATGTCAGCATATCCCCATACCTGCTATTCAGACACATTTTATTATTAATAGTTATTGGGATTGGGATGCATTAATGCTACCAGGACATTCTTACCTAATGCACAATGTGCTTCAGCTTTCAAGTGTGTGAACGTGTGTGTTCAGGTTGGATCAGATGTTTAGTGATGCTTTCAGTAAGAACCACCAGCTGATAAATGCAGACCCATGGCATGCCACATACCTGGCCTGTGCTCTAATGGTCAGGGGAAACGTGCAGGTGTCAGATCTGCGCAGGAACATCGAGAGGTTCTTCTTAACTTATTTCTACTCTCTTGTTTGTTTGTTTTTTGGTGTTACTGACAGCAATGCTTTAATTTACTTATAGTAAAACAAAATTTACGCAGGATTTATTAAATAACTTGTAAGTTATTAGATATTTTGATATTAGAAATTTTCACAGAGGCATCTGTATACACTCACGGGCCACTTTATTAGGTACACCATTCTAGTAACGGGTTGGACCCCCCTTTTGCCTTCCGAACTGCCTCAATTCTTCGTGGCATAGATTCAACAAGGTGCTGGAAGCATTCCTCAGAGAGTTTGGTCCATATTGACATGATGGCATCACACAGTTGCCGCAGATTTGTCGGCTGCACATCCATGATGCGAATCCCCCGTTCCATCACATCCCAAAGATGCTCTATTGGATTGAGATCTGGTGACCGTGGAGGCCATTTGAGTACAGTGAACTCATTGTCATGTTCAAGAAACCAGTCTGAGATGATTCCAGCTTTATGACATGGCGCATTATCCTGCTTAAAGTAGCCATCAGATGTTGGGTACATTGTGGTCATAAAGGGATGGACACGGTCAGCAACAATACTCCGGTAGGCTGTGGCGTTGCAACGATGCTCAATTGGTACCAAGGGGCCCAAAGAGTGCCAAGAAAATATTCCCCACACCATGACACCACCACCACCAGCCTGAACCGTTGATACAAGGCAGAGGGGGGGGGGGGGGGGGGGGGGGGGGGGGGGGGGGGGGGGGGGGGGGGGGGGGGGGGGGGGGGGGGGGGGGGGGGGGGGGGGGGGGGGGGGGGGGGGGGGGGTGGCTATTTGAGTCACTGTTGCCTTTCTATCAGCTCGAACCAGTCTGGCCATTCTCCTCTGACCTCTGGCATCAACAAGGCATTTCCGCCCACAGAACTGCCGCTCACTGGATGTTTTTTCTTTTTCGGACCATTCTCTGTAAACCCTAGAGATGGTTGTGCGTGAAAATCCCAGTAGATCAGCAGTTTCTGAAATACTCAGATCAGCCCTTCTGGCACCAACAACCATGCCACGTTCAAAGGCACTCAAATCACCTTTCTTCCCCATACTGATGCTCGGTTTGAACTGCAGGAGATTGTCTTGACCATGTCTACATGCCTAAATGCACTGAGTTGCCGCCATGTAATTGGCTGATTAGAAATTAAGTGTTAACGAGCAGTTGGACAGGTGTAACTAATAAAGTGGCCGGTGAGTGTATATATAAAAGTATAATTTAGATTTTTAAAAAAAAAAAAATTTTTCTAAAAAAAGTATAATTTAGATTTTAGAACTGTAAATAGCTCATGTTGGAATTTTAAAAATAACCATTACACAATAAAATAGTATTTTCGGTTTAAATATAAACAGGTTCTAGTTAAAATTTTATTTCTCACATTTTTTGTCTTCTGTGAACACTGTATCTTGGAGTCAGATTGAGACCAACACTATCATTTGTGAAGTGGAATCAGGAGGGCTGGAAAACAGGGGTGTGTTCCATTCCTCCTGTGGGACACACACACTCTCTGCTGGCTTTAGCCAACAACACCTGTGTTACTACATCATTTATGGAGCTGCGTGAGCGATTCCTTCGTCTCTACCGTAAAAGGGTAAACTTGTTTGGGTTTCTCACACCTCTCACAACAGTAGATTTGCTAGACGGGTCCCAAGAGCAGAATGTCAGTACACTTTAGTACAGACTCTGTAACAACATTAACAGCCAACTTCATTAGGTGCATCTCCTTGTTTCTAAACCCAGTGATGATTTTATTCGTTTCACTTACAATTTAAATGCACTGTGTTGTTTTACAGTGAAAGACTGCAGTCCATATGTTTGTGTTTATCCTTTATTAGTCCTATTTACTCTGTTCTGAAATGCCCAGCACCCTTATAGGGCCACTACAGAGCAAGATAAAGTTTCAGGATTTTGGTTTCTCTGACGGTCAAAAACTCCCATCTAGTGGCCAAATTACAGAATGCAGTTTCTAAAAACATCAGGAAAATAATATATTGTATTTCAAGCATTGATATGAATGTGAAGCGCTCAGAGGGGTGCATTATTGTCACTAATGTCACAGCTGGCCAAACGGCTCAGCCAATCAGATTTAAAATCCTTAACTACATGCTTTATATTTATTAATTCATTATCTTCCGCTTTATCCTATATTAGGGTCGCGGTGGGGTTCCCCATGCCCATCCAGGGGAGAACGTTTCGGGCGCTGGGCAGATACAATCAGGACAGGGCGCCAATCTATCGCTGGGCACACACTCACTCACACAGACACGCACACACACTCTACATGGGGCAATTTGGAGAACTCTATTGACTTGATCCATGTTTTTGGACTGTGGGAGGAAACCGGAGAACCCGGAGGAAACCCCCGCAGACATGGGGAGGACATGGAAGCTTCTCCCAGATGGGGATTCAAACCAGGAATCCCTAGAGCTGAGAGACGAACGTGCTAACCACTAAGCCACCGTGCCGCCCCACGCTTTATATGTGTTTTCTTATTAACATAATAAACCATGTTGGAAATCGTCCACACCTAACCAATCACCTACAACTGTTTATCGTCAAGTATTACAATTTACTAATATTTAAAATGTCTTCTCTCTCTCTCTCTCTCTCTCTCTCTCTCTCTTTTTCTCTCTCTCTCTGTGATTATAGGCTCATCTGCACCATTACCTGCATGTAGAAGGGATGAGTACATTGGGGTTTACTGATGCTCTAAATTCTCTTTCTGATCTGATCGAGCAGTATAATTCACTTCACTCCTCCTCTTCCACCGCTACCCATAATGCACCTCGCCTCACTATTGCCACATAGTTACATTAAAACTGTACTTTATCCAGCTCTCTGCTCTTTGCACAGTTTATTCTTATAAGTTAGAAATATTTACATTTTGTGTACAGATGTACAAAATATATAAAGTAAAAGATATTGTTTTATAAAAAAAAGGATCAAATCAGTGCTGCTTTTGAGTTACATACTGTTAGAACATGCTGTTGTTTTTGCTTTAATACACATTTATTTAAAAATTCTAAATGACCCAGATCAACAATCTGTTCTCTTGTTAGCGTTCTCTAAAACAGCGTTTCCAAACCATGGAAAATGTGCCATGCAATTTGATTGCCATCAAGTAGAACAATTATGTTCTCTTCCACTAGAGAGCACTCTTCCACCCCTGAGGTGTGCTTTTCAGGTATGACTGCTATCAAAAAAAGACTCGTAACCTTTGGATGAAAAATTGGTCATATGAGTTAATGTTAAGACTCCTGTCTTTAATGATCAATTAACAATTACAACTGTATGCCAAATTGCCTTTGTCTTTACATTTACTCTTATTGTTGTTTACAAAAAACTACAGAGAATTAGTGACGTCTCCTTTTTCATTGTTTCTAGGTAGTCTCTGTAGTGGGCAGCTAAAATATATATTTTTAACAAAATGTAAAAAATAAACATGAATGCTGCTTCATGCAGTAGAAAGCTTTTATTTTTGTGATTCTGTTTGGTTGTGTGTGTGTGTGTTATAGTAGATAAAGTTGAGAGAAAATGTCTCCAGGATCATTGCACTTCCTCTGACACACACAGGAAGTGATCCACTGCATCTTCCACTGCACACGATTTCCACCTGCACACTCAAACTCCACATTCACTACAGTTGAGCGATTAGGGATGCAGCAGCGTTTGTCACTGCACACTCCACAGTATTGAGGCTTGTATTTCTTTATACTCGTGCAGCCTGATAACTTCAATTTTTGGGATGTTGGAGTCTGAAACTTGGGCCTGCATGATTTCCCAGCAGTAATCTGGAAAGAGTTATACCAGAAATAAAGTCAAAACAGTTTAACTTAAGATATTTTACAAGCTTTTGTTTCAGAATTGACGTTTTGATATATTACATCTTCTTATATACAAAGATTGTATTTTTTCACAAACTGAAATATCTGACTAATTCTAATGATTCTAATATATATATATATATATATATATATATATATATATATATATGTTTCCCAAATTAAAAATGTTTGTCAGTTTTTGTTTTATCTTTATTTTATTTATCTTATTGCACTTTGTTCTATACTTTTTATGCAGTAACTGTTCTATTTACTCTGCCATAGTGTGATAAACATTGTGTGAATAGAATACTGTTTTTGTATTCTCAATAACAAGCAAATGGTTTTCTTGTTAATTTATTTGAAACTTAATATCTTGAATGTAAAAATATATTAGTACTGTATTGGATAATGGTGAGTATCGGATTGTATTTTAATCAAATCCCTAATCCCCTCTTGACATTGTAATCTTTAGTAATCCAGAGTATAGATCTACTAAAACACTCGGTAGTTACAAGTCTTATTAGTAATTTGCAGGATGCATTAACTTGGATTTGTACCTTTAAATTCTTCAGAGTTTTCTTGTCACAAGGTCGCAGTAGACACAGACGGTGCTCCTTCCTCATCTTACACTTCTTGTTATCGTTTGATATTCGAACAGAGTTCCCAAAGCCACAGGATCTTGAACATGGTGACCATGGCGTGGTCTGCACCAGACAATTCTTCTTCCTCACTAAAGGAGGATCCCTGTAAGTTTTCCACGTTACCCTTATATTACACACACTGATTAAATTTGTAAAGGCCATCACTGGGATGTTACTAAATATTATAATTTTATATGTCATTTCTAAACATTTTTGTGCTTTGTATGGTGATGGTTTTTTGCCTTTAAAATGACTAACAATTCTGCTAAGTTTGGCACAAAATGGCGTATTATGAGTCATCCTTAGAATAGTAAACTTTAATGGATGCTACTTTAATACTAAATCCTGATGACTTTACCTGTTATCAGTTGAATTCTAAATTTGTTTAAATTGATCCTTAACCATGAGCCTTTTGACTGCCCCTATTATAAATAAGTTTTGTACATGAAAAACAAACCGCTTTTTACTGCTGCTGCTAATAATAAAATCTAGAAACCCATGAGCAATTATGTCACACTGACCAAACTGCCAATATACAGGAATAGACCAGTTGTTGAATGAGCAGGATGTTAAAACTTGGAAGGACATTTCATAAGCTGTTTCTGAGAACAGTGCTATTAATGATGTAACTTACTTTAAGGTGATCTCACCTGACATACTCATGTAAGTGCTGTTCTTTGGGCTTTTAGTTTGTAAGCCTGCAGGAACAATGTTACTCTGAAAGGGTGCAGGAGCCAACATGGCAGCAGGTTTCTGGATGAACACCGGCGTACACCCAATAGCACCTCCGATACACGTACACTTATACAGAGGGTTTGGCTGGAACGTCTCTCCATTCTCATAATGAGCCCCGTTCAGGTCACAGCCCACCGCCATTATGTCTGTTCAAAATTCGAGTAAATTAGATCAAGAAACAAAGTGTGGACAGGAAAATTAAATATCAACAGTGGGTCAACATTTTTTAAAGAAGTATTTGGCTTTTCTATATCTGTCTCTAGGGCGGCACGGTGGCTTAGTGGTTTACACGTTCGCCTCTAAATGCTAGGGATTCCCAATCTGGGTGGAGTTTCCACGTTCTCCCCACGTCCGCGTAGGTTTCCTCCGGGTTCTCTGTTTTCCTCCCACAGTCCAAAAACATGGATCAAGTCAATCGATTTCTCCAAAATGTCCCCATATAGAGTGTGTATGTGTGTGTGTCAATTGAGTTCTCCAAATTGCCCTGTAAAGAGTCTGTATGTGTGAGTGAGTGTGTCCAGCGATAAATTGGCGTCCTGTCCTGGGTGTATCTGCCCAGCGCCTGAAACGTTCTCCCCTGGATGGGCATGGGGAAACCCCCCCTTCGTGACCCTAATAGAGGATAAAGCGGAAGATAATGGATGGATATCTGTCTCTCTGTCTTTCTTATGGTCTGTCTAGAGAGCTAGACAGAGAGAGAATAAAGTTTTTTCCATTTTTAGCCATGTCTAATTCTCATAACTTAACACTCCTGTTGCCTTTACCCACCCTTCATTAGACATTTGTATCAGTGGTGAATGCCTTATACACTTACATGCACACACTCCCAACTGAAAGCGTGGTTTATCTTGGGAAAAATCACAATACATGCCCTTATGGGGGTCACATACATCTCGCTCATTACATGCTTCACCGATCTGACGTGCGCAGCTTTTACAGCAGCCGCAACCATCCAGCACAGCGCTCACTCCGGGTGCACACTGTCGCCGTACACCACATTTACATGGCCATGTACAGAACTGAAGCTTCTCTGCACCACCATGGCGTACCACCATCTGGCCATTTCCAACCTGAACATTGGTGCTCTGCCTCTTTCCTGGCAGGGCACAGTTCAGCTGCTGCATAAAAAAAAATAATAAACACATGAATGTATTAATGCAACATTCATGAATTCAATGTAGAACAAAACATACTTAAAATTATTAAGAACACAAGTATTATAGTCTTTGCATACAAAGATGGATTTTAGTTGACCTCTTTCAGGTAAATTTTGTAAAAGTTTAATAACATTCAGTTTAAGGACATTGTTTTCAACAATCTACAGCTCTTAATATCAAAAGATCAGTTGAGGGTTTAGATTATTCCAGTGTTTTAAGGCTTAAAATAGATATGGTTGGAGAATGTGTACATTATTTGAGCACTGAGTAATCATTAATACTTAACAGTCAGTCACTGCATTTAGGTGTGCCAAACTGTATTTTGTAAAGAGGTAATTATATTAGATGTTTGTTCAAAAAGCTAATTTTTGTTTTCTGGTTTGCTGAGTTTTTGTGGCATCTGAGATCGACTGATAGAAAGTGGAAGCATGATTAGTAATCAGATGCGCTTCTGGCTTCAGCGAGAAAGCCTAAGATCCAGAGGCTTCTATTGGTATTTTGGCAAGATATATATTATCAACCAGCTCAGATTAAAACAAAATGGCTTTGTAAACAATGTGTATTTTACCTGTCTTCATGAAGTCCTTAAATCTCCTATTGAAACTTTATGGCGCATCATAAGGAGGGGGATTTTAAAGTCACTTTAGACAATTAAAAATAAGTTTATTATTTCAAATACTAGAAATATTTTCTTAGACCCATTTGTCTGTTGAATTAAGTTTTTAAATACTTGCTTTTTCTGAACGTTTTTAGTTTATAGAAAGCATTATAGTTCTCAGTTCTCAACTTCTCTGTGTTAAATGCATTTAATGTTTAATATCAATACTAAGAGTGTTAAATTCTTAAACCCTACACTCTGTAAAGGGAACAGGCGATTGTTATTAAGGTTAGTGGGTAATTCAGGGTGTGTATATGATTTTAAATAAGCAACTCCTTCATCCAGCGTCAGCTCTCAGAAACCTCACACACACACTGGCATTTAGAGTTCACAGTAGCGCCTCTGTGTTACAGTCTGCAGGTGAAATAAAGCTCACACTGTTATAAGGTTAGGATCTTCATGTCGAAGGTACTGCTTAGTTTTTTTGTTTGTGTGGCTACAATTCTGACACAGTTCTATATTCAAAAAATTATTTTCTAAAAGCCTATTCTGATATATTGCCCTGTTCTAATCTATGTGTATAAATATGTTGTGCTGTAAAACGTTATGTTGGAAAAGAACATTATTATTTTAATGTTCCTCTTTCTGAAAAGCAGATTCATTGCTGAGCACAGCAATCAGCAATTATAGTAATGTGTCCATATGATTTTTACCCCCCTTTCCCCCTTTAAAATATGAACATTATGCTTTATACAACACATACTGTACATATTCAATCTGTTTCCACAGGGTTTTATTAAGTCCTGTAGCAAGAAAACAAAAAGATATTTGTTGGCTGGTAAAATGTTTAGTTCCATGGAGTTAATCTAAGTTAAATCCAGTTACACATTTAGCTGCAAGTCGTCTAAAATGTGTTTCTGTCTGATTTGTTGATCTAGATTCAGATTTTTTTTTGTACATTACATTTACAATACACTACTTTTTACAGTGATGACAAAGCAGAAACATCATACTGCAGTTTAATTTTATTTTTAAGCTTGACTAGTCCCCTGCTGAAAAACACCTTTAAATCAGGATTATGCACTACAATGCTTGATGCTCTCAAGCAGAAAAGTGTTCATGTTGCAATTAGAACTTTTGGATCAAAAGATTAATACACTTTTTCTATTTAAATTATATATTTTTTTCACTAATTCTCATTCTTTTCTAATTCTTTTCACTAATTTTCACACATTCTTAATAAAAAAAAACAGAACTATTAAGCAAATAATCCACTGTTAAGTATAGTCTTATAGTTCCCTCCAGCAGGACCGTTATCTTTGAAATCACCCTTAAAATACAAAATCTATTTTTCAATCTCCTGATATAATAAGAGGAGGCAGGAGAAAGATTTTTTTTTTCTCTTATTTTTTTCTTAATGAATGCATATTAAGTTAAAGGCAATTATTTTAATAATCTTTCTTGGTTTTCCAAGTATTTTACATTTTGTTTGTAAATGCTTAATCCTGAACAAATCCTGCAGGATCACAAGCTTCACTGAAAACGATGTTAAACCTCTTTGTGACTTTTTTCAGAAGTACTTTTTCCTGAATCATTGACAAACACTGACAGCTGGTAAAGTAAAAGCTGTTGGAATTTTCTCCTTAAAAACTAAAATCCTTATTTGAACAATTTGAGATTTTTTCAATTCTCCAAAGTTCATCTTAAATAATTCTAGACTATTTTATATTTATAGTGCTTTGATTATTTATAGTGACTTTAACGTTAATGCTACAAAGTAAGATCTCAGACCATTTAATGATTCCAGCTAGCTAAAGTTTTAGAAAGGTATTCGTAGTTATTCATCCTGATAGTTCATAAAATTTTAAATAAACTAGTTAACTTAAGTGCTTCGTCTTACAATTGAATTTTGTCACCAGTATTGACATACAGATTCTTTCATTCATTCATTCATTCATTATCTTCCGCTTTATCCTCTATTAGGGTCACGATGGGGTTCCCCATGCCCATCCAGGGGAGAAAGTCTCGGGCGCCGGGCAGACACACCCAGGACAGGGCGCCAACCTATCGCTGGGAACAAACTCACTCACACATACACACTCTACATGGGGCAATTTGGAGAACTCAATTGACTTGATCCATGTTTTTGGCCTGTGGGAAGAAACCGGAGAACCCGGAGGAAACCCACACAGACACAGGGAGAACATGGAAACTCCACCCAGTTATGGATTTGAACCGGGAATCCCTAGCGTTCACTGTACACTATAGCTGTTTTTCTATTTGCTTTATTTTTTTTGTTGCAAAACTTGATGTTTATAGGAAACTAGGCTTTTACTCCATAAAACTGTACTGATAAATGTCTGAACTTAGTTCTGATTTTATTTAGTACAAAAAAACTAAATATTAAGAGGTGAAGAGAATCATTTCTTACCTGAAACACACAGAGTAATAAAGAGCAACATAGCAGCAGCACCATCGTTCAATCTAACAAACACATTACTGTCAGTGCAGAGAGAGCAACAGTGAGAGAGTAAGGGGTGGGGGGGGGGTAGAGAAGTGAGTGACAGAATGAGAGAGAGAGGGGAGGAGGTACAATAAGCTCTAGTTTGCTGTGTTCTGTAAATACCTTCCCTCCTTCACACTTCTTTACAATCTGAAGGTTTTTTAAAGAAAGACATTAATGATAGAAGCATAATAAGGCTAAGACATACGTTTTCATTGCTTCAATTTGTTATAAAGTTGCATAAGTATGAAGATCGAATCATTATTTATTAACTGTTGTTCTTGCTATTGAGTTTTATGATGTATTTTTGTAAGAAACAATTCTTAGATTGTAGATTGCCACCCTCTTTGAACAGGTAACCAATTCAGCACACTTACAATTAGGAGATGCATATTTTTTGGGACATGGAATAAAAGGGCAATAGATATAATTGAAAGTACATACTGATTAGATGAGCTCAATATATCATACTTTTTCTTTGTGTATCAGTTGTTTTAACAGTCTTATTAAAAGTTCAGTTCAAATAACAAGCTTATCTTTTAAAAAGTAACAAGTGATTTGTATTTAGAAAATATAAAAAATCCTTTACTCTCTCTGTTTAAGGGCAGCTGAAACTACACTCTGACCCCAGTCTAACAAGTTAGGCTAGGTGAAGTATTTTTGTTTTACAGTGCACCTGTGTAACCGATATGTATGACATATCTCAAAAAGAGAAACTGGATTTTCAAGACTGTAATCCTACTAACAAGGTTGTTTTCTTAGCAAATTCATTTGTCTTTCTAACATGCCTTTATTCACTCTGCCGCATTGTTCAACTTGTGGTCACGCTATATAATTATTGTTCATAAATACAAAGAAAAAAGGAGTAAGTAACACAATACATAGACAAAAGTACGGGAACTCCTACACTGGAAGAAATTAAATGTTAATGAGTCAAAAACAATCTTTAAAAAGTGTAACAAATCTCTTATTTACCTTATGTCTAAATAAGATAAATAACATAATTATAATTTATAAACTATTTCTTATTTCAAGAAATCTTAACAGGATAGATTTACTCACTATATCGTCAGATAAATTTACTTAATTCATGTACATTTTTTCCTGATTATAGTTTATTTTTCTTATTTCTTAAATAGATTTTTTTGCAGTGCACACACTGGTAAATTGAACACATTTGCCCAGATATGAACATGTCCTATTAAATTCATTTAAACATAGACTTGAGGTTTTTCTTTTATTACCTATATGCACAAATCAAAAACATATAATTTATGTAATGATCACTGGATACTGTATTCCTTTAAAATATAAATGATTTTAACACAAAACACAATACAAATTTGTAATCTATAAATTATATATATATACGTTTTTTTCTTAAAAATAACAGTTTTGTGTCTAAATTGACTTAGTAATTAGCATGTTCTCTTAGTGCTGGGGATTCATGTTTGAATCCCAATCTGGGTGGAGTTTCCATGTTCTCCCCGTTTCCTCCGGGTTCTGCGGTTTCCTCCTACATTCCAAAAAAAAATAGATTTAAGGTCAATTGAATACTCTAAATTGCCCCATATAGAGTGTGTTTGAGTGTGTCTGTGTGAGTGAGTATAAGATAAAGCGGAAAATAAATAATGAATGAACAACACGGGCACTAACACGGGAGGCTTAGTGGTTAGCACGTTTGACTCTCAGAACTAGGGATTCCCGGTTCGAATCCCCATCTGGGTGGAGTTTCCATGTTCTCCCCTTGTCCGCGTGAGTTTCCTCCGGGTTCTCCAGTTTCCTCCCACAGTCCAAAAGCATGGATAAAGTCAATTGAGTTCAAATTGCCTCATATAGAGTGTGTCTGTGTGAGTGAGTGTGTGCCCAACGATAGATTGGCGCTCTGTCCTGAGTGTATCTGCCCAGCGCCCACAACGTTCTCCCTGAGACCCTGGATGGGCATAATAGAGGATAAAGCGGAATATAATGGATGAATAAATTGACAACAGCGCCCTCTAAGGTCACAAAATCCGACGGTTACAGAATTTGGTGTTACACTTGTGTTTGGCGAAGCCGAGACGGGGAACGCTTTTAATGATTATTGTTGGATTTAGTTTTGATGATGCGTAACTGACATTTTTATTGGACATTTATGTAAAATATGGAACAAATCGCGTGCCGTATTGGTTACAAAGCGTCTGCTAAATGACTAACTGTAAATGCATGAGCGTGAATGAGGAACTTTTACATTGAAAGCTCGCCGCTTTCAGGACGGGGCAGGTTTTAATGATGTGCTTGGACTGGCGTGTTTGTTCGAAGGCAGCGTTTTTATTGAGACTCGAAACGCAGGTTTGCTGTGAAGCCTGATGCTCCTGAGATTCTAACCTTCTGCGGCGTTATAAGCGCGTACATTAGCAGTCATGGGGAGCGGTGAGTGAACGACACGGATGTTTGTGTTCTCGGGTATATGCATTTCGATAAAACTCTTATCATGGAACACATTTTAATTACCTGATGTATGTCAGAGCAGGAGTTACGGGAGTGTTTGATAAAGCTGTGTTGGAAAGTTGCTTTAATTCTGTGCTTTTTTTTTAAATTCTATTACGTCGCGTTCATCTAAAAGTACTAATATTAGAACCGTGTTTGTATTCGTTAGAACTTCACTTGTATTTAACTGAGATTTTCATTAAGCCGCCGCTGTCACAGCTACTGTAATCACTAATAATAAGTTAAAAGGGAATTAGATGGTTAGCCATCTTTGAATCGTACTTTGAAACCTTCAAATGGAAAGATTTCTTTTAGGATAGCACTATTTTGGGGCAAATTCTTGTTCTAAGTGACAGGCGATATGAGGCATTTTTGTGATATGGAACCAAGAACCTGTCGACCTGTCAAATTATACCTTAATTACAATATAAAGTTCATTTGCCATTGTGTATTTTATAAAGATATTTTGTATGTATTGGCACTCCCCTCACACTTCCTTGTTTCTCCACTTATTGTCCAGTTCATCAGTGAGTATCTACTGTAGATACACTGTAAAATTGAGTGACCTCACAGAGTTAGATTAACTTTACATTAACTGCAGCAGCAAATGTGTTGCTGTCTCTAATTATATCAAGATAATTAATAAAATGATCCATTTTGTCTATAGTGCTTACACACAGAGGAATTATCCTCCACATTTAACCCATCGTGTTTGTGTTCGTTAGAACTTCATTTGTATTTAATTGAGATTCTCATTAAGCCACCGCTGTCACAGCTACTGTAATCACTAATAATAAGTTAAAAGGGAGTTCAATTGTTAGCCATCTTTAAGTTGAACTTTGTGTTTCTATTGTTACAATCAATTTAATACGATCACCTACAAAAACCTTCAAATGAAAAGATTTCTTTTAAGATTGGATTATTTTGGGGCAAATTCTTATTCTAAAGCACGATTAACCGATCAGAGAGGTCGGTGTAAGCAGTGACATTTTTGTGATATGGAACCTAGAACCTATTGACCTGTCAAATTATTCCTCAATTACAATATAAGGTTCATTTGCCATTGTGTATTTTATGAAGTTATTGTGTATGTATTGGCACTCCCCTTACACTTCCTTGTTTCTCCACTTATTGTCCAGTTCATCAGTGAGTATCTACTGTAGATACACTCTGTAAAACTGAGTGACCCCACAGAGTTAGATTAACTTTACATTAACTGGAGCAGCAAATGTGTTGCTGTCTCTAATTATATCAAGATAATTAATAAAATGATCTATTTTGCCTATAGTGCTTACACACAGAGGAATTATCCTCCACATTTAACCCATCCATGCAGTGAAACACAGACATGTACACTCACTGCGAGGAAGAACACTTCAGGCTTGGTACTTGGTGGGACTAGGAATCAAACTGAGGATCTTCAGGTCACAAGGCTGATTTATTAACTTCACACACACACACACACACACACACACACACACACACACACACCTATACCTATGTATATGTAAATATGTGTGTGTGTGTGTGTGTGTGTATATATATATATATATATATATATATATATATATATATATATATATATATATATTATATATATATATATATATATATATATATATATTTTTTTTTTTTTTCTCCATACATACACATATGGAACTCAGAGCAGGTGTGTTTGAGAGAGAGCACAGTGAGTCCCAGTGGGACTGTTGTTTCTAATCAAATTATTTTAAGTTTGCACAAACTAACACACAATCACAATTTGTCGCTTGTCTTTTTTTCTGCTTCTAACACATTTAATTTGCATGTTTACTTTTTACCCTTTACAGCCCACCATCTAACAGGTTTTGTGCTAAACAGAAAGTGTTACTATACCTGTTATTAGTGTACCTTATGTTATGCCAGGTGGATGTGTATTATTATTGTATTACTTAATTGACTAATTGTGTTGTGTATTTTAGCAAGCGTAAGTCTGGCGTTTAAGCTGTACTGTTTAATGGTGATGACCCTGGTAGCAGCAGCTTACACTGTGGCATTACGATACACTCGCACAGTGCAAACCGAGCTCTACTTCTCTACCACAGCAGTGTGTCTTGCTGAGGTCATCAAACTGTTCCTGAGTTTAGGAATGCTCACCCGGTAAACACACAGTGATGAGGATACATCATGTTAACACTTTGTTGTACCCTTTGTGGGTGTGTCTGAGCGTGGAACTCAGATGCATTGCGTGTGTGTGTGTGTGTGTGTCTCAGTGAATCAGGGGGTGTGAGTCAATGTAAGAATGTGTTGGTGAAAGATATATTTCAGAGTCCAGTGGAGCTGCTAAAGCTGAGTGTTCCCTCTATAGTATACGCTGTGCAGAATAACATGGCCTTTCTCGCTCTTAGTAACCTGGATGCAGCTGTATATCAGGTACAAATACTTATTTTGTTTCTTATGCAGCTGGCTGTGTAAAAAGTTTTATTTTGTAAAATTAAAACAAAACTTAAAGCATAACAAAACAAAAATGTTGTTAATATCATTCCACTCCACTGCTCAGAATCCAGGTACGATTGTGTTTTTGGCAGAACTCTGGCGTCGTTTTCCCTCAGATTTTATTTAATATACAATATATTATTATATATAATGTATAATATATAATATATTATATTTATATAATAATGTTATTATATTAGTATTATATAATATTATTTATAGGCTGCTCTATTTTTTAAAGTTGTACTTTATATATATATATATATATATATATATATATATATATATATACACGTACATACACAATACAATATATTAAGTTAAAGATGGTGTAGTGCTGTTATGGTGACTATCCCTTTATGTTCATTTTTACTGTTGGCAGGTGACCTATCAGCTGAAGATACCGTGCACAGCTCTGTGCATGGTGCTGATGTTAAAACGTTCTCTTAGCCGTATGCAATGGTTTTCTATTTTCATGCTTTGTTTCGGGGTGATATTAGTTCAGTGGAAACCTGCTGAGCTTAATAAAGTACAGGTAAGAACATGCGGCAACACAAACGCACACACACACACCTACATACGTGCATATACACTGCATATTTATGTCTATAAACTCACGATACTTTAACTCACTGTATATACTATATATTTCTTCACTATTCATTGACTTAATTTACAGTAAATCTATATTCTGTTTCATATGATCATATACTCAAGTGTGTGTAAACTTTTTATGACTCTCTTTGAAAGGTGAAAAATGTTCATTTTTTCCATCCCAACAAAATGCTGACAAAACAGGCTTCACTTTATTTAAACCACTTTTTTTTTCACTAAACCGTATCTTCAATCGGTTAATTTTGAATAGACAAATTAAAATTAAATTAAAAATGGGCGCAAATTAAAAGGGGCGGGGTAGCTCAGTGGTTAGGGTGTTGGGCTATCAATCAGAAGGTTGGCGGTTCAAAACCCAGGTCCACTGAAGTTACCAATGTGGGTCCATGAACAAGACCCTTAACCCTCATTGCTCCAGGGATGCTGTGATTAACCCTGTGCTCACCTTGTAAGTGGCTTTGGATAAATGCGTCTGCTAAATGACCAAATGCAAATGTAATATAAATGTAAAATAACCAACACTTTGCAAAAAAAAAAAAATTATAAACAAAGCAGTTTATTTAAGAAATGCTGGTATATATATGAACTTATTTTACACCGAGAGAATCTAAAAAACATTTCTCATAACATTGGCAATTTCTGGATTAATATTTTTTTTCAATTATCCTACATTATCCTGCCGGTGTTTTTTACAGATCGAGCAGAACCCCTTTGTTGGCTTTGTAGCCATCGCCATAGCAGTCATTTGTTCTGGATTTGCAGGTCAGAATTTTATCCATTTTATTATATTTTTTTTAATGTCATGGTTGAATTAAACATCTCAAGTAATTTACCGAACAAATACAAACTTCTTAAATTATTTCACATTTAGATACTGTTATAGTATGTTATTATGTTATTAGTTAGATAATGTTCATCTGTTCCTTAATCTGCTAGCTGTCATAAAAAAAGAAAAGCAGAAATCACAGCTAATGTATAGACAGTAAAGATGATTTTGTAATATTCAATATGAATAAAGATTAATTCTACAGTGAGACACCTCAGCAATGCTGGAAAGTACCTTGTGTGTTTGTGTGTTACAGGAGTGTATTTTGAGAAGGTGTTGAAGAGCTCAGAGACATCCCTGTGGGTGAGGAACATTCAGATGTACTTGTCAGGAATCCTAATCACATTGTTTGGAGTGTTTGTGACTGATGGACATCAGGTGATGGAGAAAGGTTTCTTCTATGGCTATACCCCCTGGGTCTGCTTCGTAGTCTGTGAGTATATACACTCTCAGCCCACAAATGTTGATGTATGAATGTACATATGTATGCTAACTGATTTGTAATGCGTGTGTTGGGACTTTTATTGTAGTTCTAAATTAAATGACATTAAATTAACACGGGCGGCATGGTGACTTAGTGTTTAGCACGGTTTCCTCTCAGCGCTAGTGATTCCCGGTTCGAATCCCCATCTGGGTGGAGTTTCCATGTTCTCCCCATATCTGCGTGGGTTTCCTCCGGGTTCTCCGGTTTCCTCCCACAGACCAAAAACATGGATCAAGTCAATTAAATTCTCAATAATTGCCCCATATAGAGTGTGTCTGTGTGAGTGAGTGTGTGCCCAGCGATGTATTGGCACCCTGTCCTGGTTTTAAAGCGGAAGATAATGGATGGATGGATATTTATGTAGACATTAAGTTTGTCTCGCTGTGTGTTGTATTTATTAACCATCTAATTTTTGGTATTTAGCATTAAAGTCTTTACAGCTATAAGACATAGGAATAAAGTGTCTCATTAAATTATACAAAGCTTCTTTGATTACACGCATGATTATTTCTAATATTACATGTTTGCATAGTGACCTGTAATTACCAACTATTGCTATCATTATAAACCTTGCTGTGTGCAGTTTTAGCGAGTGTGGGAGGTCTGTACACGTCTGTGGTGGTGAAATACACTGACAACATCATGAAGGGATTTTCAGCTGCTGCCTCCATTTTAATATCAACTATCGCGTCGGTTATACTTTTTGGCCTACACATTAGTGAGTACAGTACGCTTTGATCAAAATGACTTATGACATGTCTTTATAAAGCATGATTATTCTGAGTATAAGGTTTTTGTTTATCCTTTTATAAGTGCAAATCAAGCATCTTTTCAGATTTCTTCTTACAGATGATTTATAAGCAACTTATAGTAGATGTAAAAGGTAAATAATGCAAACAGATGAAGACGAGCAATTCCAAAGATTTCAAATAGACTATAGGTCAAGACTTTGTGCAGTGATGCTACTCTCTCTGTGAGATTAAAGTGTAACTTTGTCATATCAATTAACAGGTTGTATTTTGATATTTTTCTGTTTTGCAGCATTAACCTTTGCCAGTGGTGCACTGATGGTCTGTGTGTCTATTTACCTGTACGGATTACCCAAACAGGACACCAATGTGCTAAATAGACCTAATGAAACTGACAAAGCAAGCAAGGAAAAACTCCTTAACATCTGATGAACTGGACATCAACGATAAAACAGTGACTGTCTACACCTCGCTTTGAAGGATTTAATAACAAATATGAATTTTTTTTTTAATAACTATAAAGGGGCAAGCTGGAGGCTGCCCAGTTTTAAGATTTGGAAGACTGGGCCAGTCGGACACTGCACCAGCTACTTAAAGAACATCAGCAGCCGAGAATCAAAAGCATTCACGCGCATGTGCATCTGTGCGCGTGCATGCCCGAAGATATGCATCTGTATGAATGTATGGAAAATGCACCAGTGAACTTCAGTTTTAAACTCTTTGGTAATCTAAGCATTCATTTTTGATGTGCAGGGGTTTTTAAGACTATCTATTTACACAGACAGAAACAGTAGTGTTAATACATGCCAGCTCATACCTAAATAAATCACATGTATCCACACAATGACCTGAATGACTGCAATAACTATTGAGTTTCTACTTACATCTATGTCTGTAGCCATCAGATCCCACAAAAACACTGTAAAGCAGGTTACACAGTTGGCACAATAATACTTTGTGAATGTAGAACTGGTTGGACAGATTTAACTTTGTCTAATGGGTGGCATTTTTGACATAATGGGGTGGTAATTTGGTTTGATCTGTTAAAGGTAAATACCTAAATGAATGTAAAACCATGAAAACAGTATTGGAATTAAAGACAAATATATTGGAAGCCAATGTACTTGTGTTGACATTATACACTCTATTAATAATGAAATCAAATGCTCTATTAACAGCCTTATTTAAATACACAAATTTGTTGTGTTGATTTGTTGAAATTGATTTGCAATCAACATTTCACATCGTAAAAAGGGTTTCACTCTTTTCTCTCACATTTTCTCCACCGGTGTAATTCCTAAAATCTTCATCCCAGTAGCCAATACTGAGCATGTGCAGGAGAACAGGTGTATTCTTGCCTATTAAAGGAGAAAAATAAAGAGACTGTTAGTGGCTAGAAACTTTAATGACAGTTAATTATTGATGTTGTGTCATGGTATTTTTACCTGAGCCAGTTCTAAAGAACTTCCCTTCACAGGTAGAGTTTTAAGTGCAGACGATGCCAAGTGACTAAAATAAAAAAACCTGATTTAAATCCTCTATTAAACACTTAAAGTGATAAAGTGATTTTATTTTGCCTACTGTGCATACACACACAGGATTTTGTCCTCCACATTTAACCCATCCATGCAGTGTAACACACCAGTGTGTGTATATGTGAAGTGAGCACAGGTGCCGGGAGCAGTGGGCAACCTTGAATACGGTGCCCGGGGAGCAATTGGGGTTAGGTGCCTTGCCCAAGGGCACTTCAGCCATGGTACTTGGTGTGATCGGGAATCGAACCGGGGACCTTCAGGTCACAAGGCCGGTTCCTTAACCACAAGCCCATAACTGCCCTGTAAAATAAATACAGCTGCACATATTAAACGCTTCTTCATTAAATTTCTAAGCCACCTATTCTAAACAGGGTCATTGGGGTTGGTGGAAGCATGCACAAGTGAAAAAAGTAGGGAAAAAATGTGGACAATTCACAAGCCCACATTTTAATGACCGTCTAAGGATACTTATAAAGACATGGGAAAGACACACTAAGGACTCGTCCTTGGCAGGAACTGAAACGTCTTGCTAAAATGAGAGTGCCATCCACACTGCCACCCCATATGAAACCGGTCATATGCATAATTCATTTAATAATTGTAGTTTTAGAAACTGTAACTGTAGAAAGTGAAATTACTTTTTCTCACAGTTGAGTTGAGAGTTGCAATAAAGACAACATGCCGTTTAAACAGTGCATTTCATCCTGAACTAATTAATTTCAATTTAATAAAAGTTGTGCGATGTGATTGGTTGGTACCAGAGTGCGAGCAGGAAGTTGACGAGGTAGCGAGGCTGCAGCTCCACCGCTGACTGAAGTAGAATCTCATCATATCTGAAAATAAGGAACAAAGAATTATCTAAAAGCTGAAGGACTACAGAGAGAAACCAAACTTCTAACTGAAACAGGACAGTTCAAAGTCTCATGGATTAAACCTTAATTGTAAATACAGAGGGGCTGAGGTTTTGGAAAAGTGATTAGTGATTTATCTTCTACAGGAGGATTTTAATTATTAATAAAAACTTATTATATTACATTTAATGACTGAACCCAATCAACACATTCAAAGAATGGTTTGGTATAAATTCTGAAGAAGAAATAGGTAAGCTCAGTGGTCCACTGAGTCTACCAAACTAATGTACGCTCTCTGATAAGGCTCTTAACCCTAATTGTTCCACAGATGCTGTATTTGGCTATCTCTGTGCTTTGACAAAATCTGTAAAATGACAGAATAAAATGTGATTACTATGCACTGTACTAAATTTACTTCTGTTTTGTGAACTTGTAAGTTCTTATCCTGATATTAATCCGTAGTTAATATATAAAGCCATATTAACAAATATGAGTCTACAATAATTAGAACTATTCAATGCAAATGTTGTATTAATGCTTTTTATGTCTAGAGTTACAAGTTATTAATGTTTTTATTTAGTAATCCAGATGGCAGTAGCAGGTTAACCTTAATAAATGCTGCAGAAGGAATAGACTTTTCTCTTCTTGGAGATGAACAGGATCAAAGTGTGTGTGAAACTTGTCTTCATTCATCCTCAGCAAGCTGCACACCAAACACAATGCATGGCTAAACATATTAGATATAATTACATATTTCTAGAAATAATTCAAAACTAATTAAACACCCCAATTAAGACAAATGCACTTAACCAATTAAAAGTAGTACACCACCTATGACACCCAAATTCACATAGCACTGTGGGACTTGCAGTTATTATAAAATACATCCATCCATTATCTTCCACTTTATCCTATATTAGGGTCGTGGGGGGTTCCCCATACCCATCAAGGGGAGAACGTTTCGGGCGCTGGGCAGATACACCCAGGACAGGGCGCCAATCTATCGCTGGGCACACACTTACTCACACAGACACACACTATATGGGGCAATTTGGATAACTCAATTGACTTGATCCATGTTTTTTGGACTGTGGGAGGAAACCGGAGAACCCGGGGAAAACCCATGCGGACACGGGGAGAACATGGAAACTCCATCCAGATGGAGATTTGAACCGGGAATCTCTAGTGCTGAGAAGTGACCGTGCTAACCACTAAGCTCTTATAAAATACAGCGGCTAAAAATGCAAAAGGACAGCTAGGTTGCACTGCAGTTCATGCCTCCACTGTTTAAAGACCCTTTAAAAATATATATAAACTTCATTTGCAGATGCATTAAAAGAAGTTAAAATTTTAACAAAAGTAAAGTCTGGAGGTAGGAGTATACAAGTAATGTGGTTATTAAACCTGCGCAGACGAGCATGAGTGTACTGTAGAAAAACCCCGGTATCACCCTGAGCCTGCAGCACTCGCCCCCAATCGAACGTATAATCAGAGATCAGTGGTCCTTTGAAGTCCTGAGAAAAACAGAAAAAGGCATGTACATACATAAAAAATGAATACATAAAATACTATTTTTAACTGAAAACATTTACTTTGTCATACATCATTCATTTTATAGAAAATAACCTAAAAATCAAAACCACAGTTATTCAAACCACACAGCTCCTCTACATTGCATGTTGTAAACAAAATTAGAACTACAAAATAATGGTTTTGTGATCACCAGTAATGACCTCACACGATATTTCTGGTCTGGTCTGTGGGTATGGTAGCTCAGAGGGTAGGGTATTTGGTTATCAACCTAAAGGTTGGGAGTTTATGTTCCATTTCCATTAAATTTACCAAATTGAGCAGGGCCCATTGCTCCAGCACTTGTATTTCACTTTGGATAAAAGCATCTGCTAAATCGGCAAATGTAAATGACCAAATGTTATTTGTTAAAAACTGTTGATATAAATTGATATTTGTTGACTGATCACCCAAGATGTTGACATACAGTACTGCATTGCTGAAGTTTGTTAGATGATGGATTTAAATAAGATGGAGGATTAAATTATACCTGAATGATAAGAGCACTAATTCCTATCTGCTCTGCAGTGAGTTCCTGATCACACATGTTCTTAGATGCTGCAATCAGAAAAAAATATTAAGACTATAATGACTGGAAAAGAATTAGAATACATTTGTAGCATGCCTTACTTTTGGACTGGGTCATGTTGTAAAGCATTCTGTTTCTTGCTTCATTCATCACGTCCTCCAGAAACACCACTTCACCCCGGCGCGTGCTCATGCCTTTTACTAATCCAAACGGAACATGTATACACCTAAAACAGACAGACACACACACACACACAAACAAGAGTAAATAAACGTAAGTACATCCTACCTAATTAATATATTTTTAGCACTCATCCTCATCACGGTGCAGGTGGGTGCTGAAGCCCATCTCAGCTCTTATAGTATAATGGCAGGGAAACACCTTTGACACAGCTTTAGTTCATTATATAGCAGACTTTTAAAAAAAAAGCTGTTTTTATAACTATCAACTCAAGACACAAATTCCACACAGAAAAAAAACCTACCTGGTAATATCCCTGGTACACATTTATTAAATCTACATATTCAACTGGATATGGTAATATTGTTTTGGTGACCTCATTAAAATTTTGAAAGGACAGGAACAAATTAAAAACCTTTCAGATTAATGAAGGCGTAATGTTAAAAAGTTTCACAAACTTTGGCCAAATAACTTTCCATCTATTAACTAAATTAGATTGCTAACCAACTATTTTTCATTACTAAAGTTATATAATGATAATATAAATATATATAATATTAATTACTGATAAACAATAATCTAATTTTGTCTCAAGAGTTTGATTTTGAGTTTGTAAAGTGTCCTTGTTTTACAGCTTGTAAGTTATTAATTCATTCTGTATATGATACACATATATTTAATTTTCAAAAGTATATGATGTGTTTATCTTGGTCATTTTACCTAAACAATAACAAATAAAACTCAAACCTTTTGGCCCAGCTGTGTCCCATCAGCCCGAGTATCTGGAAGAGCTGCTGGAAGTGCGAACACTGACTCTTGTCTGTCTTATAGAGGATACACAAGGAGTTAAAAACACTCTCCAACCCAAACATACAATTACATCTTGAATATTTAATACATATAAACGTTACCACATATATCATCTCATCAAAGTAAAAGTTTTCTTTACGATCCAATGCAGCGGCTACATCCCTGAAATTATACATTACATTTACATTTAGTCATTTAGCAGAAGTTTTTAATCCAAAGCGACTTACAAATGAGAACATTACAAGTCAGAAGTTACGCAGAAAACCAACTACACTGTAAATTCATCAAACCTGATTGTTATTTGATGCTGCCCCGCCCTTTTTTTTAGAACAGGTATTTGTTAAAGAGATGCGTCTTCAGTAGTTTCTTAAAACTGCTTAGTTATACTGCCTTACGGACAGAGTTGGGAAGATGGTTTCACCATTTTGCAGTGGTGAACGCCACGGAGTGAGAATTAGCTCCTCAGTGAGGTGGAATCGCCAGGCGGCAATCATCACTGGAGCAAAGTGAACGAATCAAAGTGTACATAAATTATAAATTCAGACAGTTTTACTAATATACTCACTTAAAAACTCACTTGTGAAAGAAGTAACACTAGATAATTTCACAAAAAAAGAAAATAAATGAAATATTTACTGTTTATTTAGTTTTGTGTTATTGAAAGCAAACAAAAAAAATGATGATCTGTTTTTGAATGAACATTTGAAGCAAAGCTTTACGTCTAATTCTGCTTAATGTTTGGGGTCATCTCTTTTAATACTTTATCCAGTATACCCATAAACAGCAGGATGCAATATCAAGAGATTGTGTGTATGTATATGTATATAATTATATATACCTGGTAATGTAAAGTGAAGTTCCATCACTGCGTAGAACTGTAGAATAATATGACATGTCACCCTTTGAACTCAGATCCACCACTCCTGTTCCTTTCCTGTCCATCAGTCAACCACACAAGATTAAGATCAAGATCAATTAATTTTTTTTATAAATTAATAAATAAATAAATATAAAAGTTATATAAATATAAAATATAAAAAGACATACTCTGTGATCTTCAGAAGGCTCAGTCTCTTCAAGTCATTCAGAACATCCTGAGTTTTATTCTGATAAAATGATTCACCTGAATAATGATTAAAATGCACTCCTAATCTCTAAAACACACACACACACAAACACTTACACTTCAGTTACAGTCCCCAGGTCATTATGAGGATGAATATTAGAATATTGTAAAACCTGATAGATCCTCTTGTACTCCTGCACTGTGATCTCACGAAACTGTTTCCATAGCAATAGTGCCTGTTCTTCATGCTGCTCCAGGCCTCTGAAAAACTCAGCAGCAGCCAATCGAACACTTTCATCATGTTCAGCCTCCCGACTCACTTGTACATACACCTATACAGCACAACATTTCAAAATTCACTTCATCACACTCACGTGAAGTTATTAATACACCTGTACAGAGCAGCAGCCTTAGTGGATAACACACACACCTCAAACAGATGCTGCAGTGCGTTTTCTTTAAGTTTCTCCTGTGAGCCGAGACGTTGAAATCCTGCCCCAAGCAATCCTGTTTTACATAAAATAAACCAATAAATAAAAGCTTAATTTAGTCATCAGTTTACAGACACGGTTTACAGTTTACCTTAAAAAAAGATTTTCTAAACTATACTTTTAGGTAAGCAAGGTTTTAATGTGTAAGACAATGGACTCCTTTTTTCCCCCCAAAAAACGTGAGTAACAAGCTGATTCTTATTTACAGTTAAACGATATGAATGCAGAAAAATGGGAATCAGAGATGAATGCAGGGGGTATCAATTCAGGCAGGTTTTAAAGTTCCTAAAATCTGATGTGCAATGTTTACTCACCAAACTGCAGCCCCCAATCTCCTAAATAATTTACACGAATTACATCATTTCCCAAAACCTCCTTCAGGTTAGCAATGAAATTACCTACAGAAAAATAATATATGATTTCCATTAATAAAAAGGCAGAGAGACACCTGATGTGCACCACACCAGGGAAATAAAAGAGCAAAATCAGTGAACTTCTGACCAATGATAGTGGACCTCAGGTGACCAGCATGAAACTTTTTTGCGATGTTTGGTGAGCTAAAAAACGAAAAAAAGATATTTGTTAACAGTAAAAAAGCTGTTTGCAGATATTAGTATTTTAGAGAAAACGTATTATGCTATAGTACCTGTACTCTACTAACGTTCTCCCTCTGGGGAGGTTCTGCAGGATGGCACTCCTCAAGCCAAAAGCCTCAGGGGTATTTTTTATCTCTTTTAGTAATTTCTGCAACAGAAAATGATTAGTCATGGCTAGTCATTAGTCAGCTGTGGGGGTAAGGGTGTGATACCAAAGTGGTAGTCGTCCTCACCTCTGCCAACAGGAGTTTGTTGACCCTAAAGTTGATAAAACCACGACCAGGTATCACCTCCTCAATCACATCAGGTACCTTCAGCTACATGAATAAAATAAACTTTTATTTTTATGTTTATATCATCCTGCAGGTTTTAAGCAGCTGCTAAAATAAAGCTTTTACAATAAAGCTAATTGATTTCTGGGTGTTTATACTAAAAAACAATAAAGCAAGTATAAAGCTTATGGTCAATAATAAATTAATTAAAACCAGCAAAAATGAAACACTACAAAGTTCATCACAGACCTAGACATCTAATGCAGCTTTAATCAGCCTGCAGTGGCTGGGTGTGATTTGTAGACAGAACAGAATAAAGGTTTAAAAACCTGTTTACTCAGCTGCTCAGTCTGAGACTGTAAATCTCCATCAGCTAAGAAAATACCATTTTGTATCAAAGCGCTGACATTCAGGCGAAGATTATCATACAGTCTGTGGGGCGCAAACACATGCACACAGAAAATCAAAATTTGTCATGTGCACAATGAACATTCATGCACTTAAGTCTATGTGGGAAACTGCTTAACAGGTGTACAGCAGAAATTTACTTAATACACAAACATGCTAAAATTATATTTTAAAATTATACTGATTGTAAATGTAATGTAAAACTGTGTGTGAGAGATTTACTTATTCTTCACAGGGATCACAGATATTAGAGAAATAAAAACCTCTTCCCTGCCTCCACAGATCTTGCTGAGCTGAAAGAGAAATTAAAAGTGTTTCATCAACATTAGCAACTTCGTTTGAAATCTGATGGATATTATTGTTTAAACGTGATTAAGCTACTGCTGTTCGGCACTGTCGCTCTGGGGATCCAGTTTCGAATTCCAATCTGGGTGGACGGATTCAAGGTGAATTGAACGCTTTAAATTGCCTCATGAATGAATGATCTACCGCTATGAATATGTGTTTCAATTCACAAATTGAAAATGCCACAATGAACCAAATTATTTTCATAAGACTGCTCCTTTAATAGTAGTTTAAAGAGGTTTGATATAATTTCTGAATAGGTAACTAGTGCAATTTAGGTGAAACAAAGCAAAAACTGCCTGAATAAAGTGGACATTAAAACGGTGACTGATAGTTTTAAAAGAAATAAATAAAAATGTATCATTTACTAAATGAATGTATATAAGCAAACAACTAATTATTAAAAATCTTGGCTTAGTGGTAAGCATGTTCGCACCTCTGCTCTAGGGATTCACGATCAGTTTCCATGTTCTCCCCGTTTCCGCATGGGTTTCCTCCGGGTTCTCCGATTTTCTCCCACAGTCCAAAAACATTGATCAAGGTCAATTGAATTCTCCAAATTGCCCCATGTAGTGTCTTTGTGTGTGTATGTCCAGCGACAGATTGGCGCCTTGTCCTGGGTGTATCTGCCCAGCGCCCGAAAGGTTCTCCCCTGGGTGGACATGGGGAACCCAGTGGAAGACAGTGGACAGATGGAAAAACAAAAGACAAACGCAAACGTAACACGGTTAATGAAACGTACCTGAGACGAGATTGCTCTTCTAAAAAAACACGCCATGCCGCGCGATATAAACGTGTTTCAGTAAACTTAAGGAAAACTGTTAAACATATCCACGGGTTTTAATCTGAAGAACGTCTCTGAGGTTTGAAGCTTTAAAGTGCTGAACGCTGCGG
>JAFMOD010000343.1:1035975-1055617 GCA_019802435.1 Corydoras maculifer
ACTAGACATTAACTAGAGTTAGAACTAGAAGTCTAGAACTAGAACTAGAAAGTTTGATTTTGTTAGCCCAACTTTATCAAAGTAAGACTGACTACCAATAACAAACAATTTTGACATAGTCAGACACCACAATATCTGAGTGAACATCTTGGGTTATATATATATATATATATATATATATATATATATATATATATATATATATATATATATATATATATATATATAATCATTCATTCATTATCTCCTGCTTATCCTCTATTAGGGTCGCGGTGGGGTTCCCCATGCCCATCCAGGGAAGAACGTCTCGGGCGCTGGGCAGATAGACCCAGGACAGGGCGCCAATCCATCGCTGGGCACACACTCACTCACACAGACATACTCTATACGGGGCAATTTTGAGATTTCAATTAACTTGATCCATGTTTTTGGACTGTGGGAGGAAACCGGAGAACCCGGAGGAAACCCACGCAGACACGGGGAGAACATGGAAGCTCCACCCAGATGGGGATTCGAACCGGGAATCCCTAGCGCTGAGAGGCGAACGTGCTAACCACTAAGCCACCGTGCCGCCTATATATATATATATATATATATATATATATATATATATATGTAATTAAAATTAATTACCATGGGGGAGCATAATTTCCAGGCTTTTTTAACTTTAAAACTAATTTGTTTAAAAACTTTAACCACTGTTGGTCCTTGAGCAAGGCCCTTAACCCTCGTTGCTCCAGGGATGCTGTGGCTAACCCTGCGCTTGCTTTGCAAGTCGCTTTGAATAAAAGCATTTGCTAAATAACCAAATGTAATCTAACAGTCACCAGACAATTGTTATTACAAGGTTTCTTCCAATAATAAACAGTTTTTCTTGCACACTATTGCCCACTATTACTATGCTACAATAATGAACTGAACTTGAACTTAAATTAGTGGTTTGTTAAAATGTGGTGTATCTCAAACCTGGCCGTGTTGTAAGTAAACAGTAAGCCTCTTCTCCAGTGTGTGAGCCTGCAGGAGCACCGCTGAGGCCACACGGGGGCGCACCTCCATCAAAAACTCAAAGTGTTCTCCCAAATCGAAGGCGTCCTCTAATTAGAAACAGAATTAATGAATAAGATGTACTGTCCATGCGTTTGTTATTTTTCTTCTACTGTGTAGCTTCTCGCATATTACCCTGTAGTATGAATCCTCCCTCATCTGAGAAGTAGACTCCAGGTTCACTCCTTTCTTCGTAACAAGGCGTGACCCCGAAACTACGTGGGCTGGATGCAATGTAGTGTCCGTTCAGTCGTACATCTCTGATGCACCCTGAAAATCTGCCACTGACCTAAAGAGGTTTTACAGATAACAACAAATGCAGAAAAGTTCCAAAAGACCCAGAGAATTTATGATCAGGAACAGCCACATGTGTACACCATGAACCAGTTAACACACTCACACTGCGGGGACTTCATGCTGGTTCCCACAATGTAAATAATTTAGTTTTAAAATAAAATAATGCTGTGTTGGTATAGTAAGGGTTAGGTTAGGGTAATGTTAAGGTAGTAGTATCTNATATATATATATATATATATATATATATATATATATATATATGTATATATATGGGGGATTTTGTGTACCAATAATCAGAATTTAATCATGTTTTTTGTTGAGTGTTATTTTCCTAAATAACAGGGCAAGTTTGTAAGGTTATTGGTGATTTTTTTATTTTTTATTTTATTTTAACTTATCTGTCCGTGCTGCATTTTTCATACTGAAATTCTGCATAATAAGATGTTTTTTTAATATATTTTTTTAGTTTATATTTATTTTTATTTTAAGGGCCTTGATGAAATTTATCATGAATAATAAATACCTGTATGTGTTTATGACGATGTTCTGGCGGAACTCCTCCCACATATAGAGGATCTTGAAGTTTTAGTGTAAAGTCACTGTAGATTTTCTCTTCTATCACAAACATACCATTAACAATCAGCTTTCCACTATTTCTGTCTCTGATAAATACCACCTACACAAATAGGGAGAGAAAGAGACAGACAGGCAGACAAATAGACATATAGACATTAAGTGAGAGAGACACACAGCTCAGTGTACATTTACAGTATTTAGTAACAATACATATTCAAATGAACAACAAAAAAAGCATAACACCTGACTAATAAATTATATACTTATCAAAACTGAAAAAACAACATACTGAACATTGTTCTATTTTGCACCTTAAAGATTGGTTGGTAGACGCTACTTGGTCTCAAACAATCACCAAAAACTTTATAGCTACTATCTGTTTGTTCATGTATGCATGGATGTGTTTGCGTTTGCAGTATCTTACATCATGCCAGCGCCCATCATTATGAGCGTGTTTGGTTTGTAGCTGCAGAATGTTTCTTCCAGAGCCAAATGTGTAAATCAGTTTCCCCTCAAAGAGGTAAAGCGCCATGAAGTTCTCATAATCCTCATCATACAAACACGCTATCAACCCCGACACGGAGCGTGTTCTGACTGACATGGAGAAATGAGACCTACACACACAAACACACACAAGCATACAAAGAATTATATACAACGCGAATTGGCCTTGAATAGGTTGTTTTAATGCATGTGTGTTTAAGATGCACCTTTCTGCAATGACTGAGGCAACTGTGTTATATTCATGACGACTGTGACTCGACCCACTGTAAAAATGGGCATGTCTCACAGAACGAGGTCGCTGCCGATGACACAGCATCCCTTGAGAAGCCATAGTGTCGTTGACAAATTTTACAATTTCCTGAGGTGGGCCAGGTTTATTCCTGCTCACCTGTTGGGACATAGAACATAAAATTTCACTGATTCAAAAAGCTAAAGCAAGTAAATGATTTAGAGGGTTTTTTCTAAATAAAATGAGGTATGTAAAAGGAAATACTTTTAGGAAGTACAATTTTGTAAATTACCTGGTTTACAGGTGCAACAGTATGTCGTGTGGAGCGTGTGTGAGTGGTCCGGAAATTAAATGCAGTTCTGTCTTCAGGACAGTCCTGCAGTGACACTTCAACTTTTCCTAAGTAACGTTGAAAATCCTCTGCTTCTACATCTCGGTCCTGCCTAAAGGAAAAATGTAAGTGACTCTGTGTATGCATATATATTAATTATATATTATAAATGTGTATGTCTGTGTGTAAGAGAGCGTACTTGCTGATATAGGCATAACTAATACAGCCTGTAAAGTTGTTGATGTTGCTGTCTGTTGATCCTCCATAATAAAATTGTTGCAATCCAGTAGAAACAGAAGCTTCTGAATTCTTCCTTTCTTGTTTATCCTTATCGTCTATCACCAGCTGATACCTGCACAAATCCACACGTTTTTTTTTCTATACTGCTTCTACTTCTATACAGGAATGAGCTGCACACTACAAGGTTATTATCAGTATAATTATCATCATTAATACAGTTTGAAACAGTCAGAGAATTTGATCTTACGTTTTCTTGGTGACAGTAATTACCAGATAATGAGGTCGACCATCATTGTAGTTCTTTCTGTGAGATTTAATTTTGTTTTCTTTAGAATGAAGAACAACGGCTCCATTTTCCAGAGAGAGAGAGAACACATCTGTCTGCAAATGTTAGGAAACAAGAGGGAGACATAATTTTAACAGTGAAATATGTTTAATATGTTTGTGTGTGTGTGTGTGTGTGTGTGTGTGTGTGTGTATGTATGTATGTATGTATATATGCATGTATGCACCTCATGCTTGTGATAGAACAGTAAGCCAGATGGTTGCAGAGTTCTAAAATTCATCCCTCCTTCAAATGAGCTGAAAGGAGAAATCTTTGCTGTAGAACTAAGATAACCAGTACCTGTAAAATAAGCTTTGCGTGACATCTGACACACACATATACACACACACACACACACACACACACATTACTTCAAAAAGCAAGAAATATTTTATGAGATCATTTTCTATACATTGCATATAATTGCAAAATGATATACGATTAAATACAGTCGTAACATAGCTTAAAGCACTTTTTACGTAATTAGATAATCTTATAATCTTAGATAATCCCATTAAAGTTTAATTGTTTTAAATTTCACTATATAAAGTTTTTTTTTTATTTATAATGTTGTTCTTACTCTTACTGCTTTTTACTCCTTACACTTTTGAAAAAAAAGTAATTGTAAGATGTGATACTTACAAAAGATTCCTCCAAGCAGCCGCTGCTAATCCCAATGGTACCAGGTTCCTCCAAAAGGTTAAAGTCATTCTTTTGGAATTGGAACCCCTTTACACAGCCTTTTAACCCAATAAGCGATGAGAACTCCGGTCTTAAAAAGAAAAAAAAGTTTCACACATACACACACACACACACACAAAATCAAGCATGTAAATAAACTATTAAAAGCATGACAAAAATATTTGCGTGTACTAGTGTGTGTACCTTGATTGTAGTACTGCAGACGGTGCCCCACCGATATATATATCTTTAAAGGGCAGATATTTTTTCTCATTCTCCATCACCTTAATAGATTTTCTGTCCACAAGCAGGATTATCTTCTTCATCTGATGATAGATCACTGACACCTGATATACAAACACATAAATATGTTTTATTTACTCAGCAAAAAATAAACTAAAAATCACATAGACACCCCAAAAAGTTTTTGTAAGTAGATGAGTAAGTATCTATAACTACAATGTAACTAGAGCAGCAAAAAAAATCATTAAAGCACTAAATGGTTTTTTGTTCTTTGTTAAAATAGATATTTGTCATTTTGGATGAGTAATATTTTGCATTAAGCATTAAACATATGAATTAACTTAGATGGAAGCTGAGTTATCAAAGTGATACAAATTTGAAAGACTGCATTATTTGGAGTCTTGAATAGTTAATTTTAATAAGAATGTCAAATGGGAAGGTTCCAATCTAGAAAGTGTTACCAAAGCACAGGTACAGATATGCATTTAGGGGTGTATGGCAAGTATAGATTGGACAATGTGGCAATTACCTCATGGTACTTGGCATCGTTTATCCGCACTTCGGATGTATTGCTTTCAATAACTACAGGACCGGCAGCAAATCCAAAATCATAAACCAAACGCAGAAATCCTTTCTTTAATTCCAATACAAAGAAATTCTCCTAAACACAAACAAATATCAACAAAGGTGTGGAATCCTATCAGTCCTGGAAGTGTGGTTACAGCATGTCCTTGGTGAAGGCTCTTTACCTTGTTGTCCATGAGAAGAAGGACTCCATTGTTAGCGACTGTACGTACTTCAATGTCAAATCTAGTGACAATATTCATTTTACTACGTCGCTCTATGTTCTTTACCAGTGCATAACCCGAACCATCGAACAGATAACTTGCCACACGTCCCTGAGTAAATGCCAACTTATACCTGTTTCCACATACAGAGGGAAATGTTTAAAAAAACTGATCTAAAATCAAATATAAAGTATTTTCAAAATACTTTGTATCCAAAAGCACTATAGGTGTGTTTATGTTTATACCTGGGACAAGGTCTAGACTTGGCAACCTCCATGTCATGTAGTTTTTTGAAGTTGTACAGACTGATGACATCATTATTGATAGTGGCCAGTTCAATACAGCCAACGAAAGGTGCTAAACTCAAAACAGGAGGAAGCTACACACAAGTACGGAGACACAAGTACGGAGACACAAGCACACACACACACACACACACACACACACACACACACACACACACACACACACACACACACACACACACACACACACACACTTGATTGTACATATTATAATCATCAGTGAGAATTTCTGATGTGCATAGCAGTTAAAGCTATTGATTTGTATGTGTTCTGCAACAAACCTTGATACCAGGTGGAGCTCCACCGATGATAAAAACGGTGTCTTTATGATCCAAATGGAGAAGAGAGTCTGTACCAATGGACTCTCCTTTCTGTATAAACTTCTGCTCAGCAACTGATTGCTGACTTGGTACTGTAAGAAACACCTTACCATGTCGTCCCAGTCTTGAGATGGAAAAAGTAAGAGAGAGAGAAAGGGAGAGAAAGGAACCATTTGTTGTAGTCAGTGCAAGGGAGAAAGATTCAGGCTATGTAAATCATTCAGATTTAAAGTGAAATCATGTGGTATGGTTATAGTTATGGTTAGAAGTAAGTGCAAGGTTATGATTAATGTAAGGGTAGTAGTATGTATGGTTAAGCTTTGGATGAGTCTCCACAAAATCAGTGTAAGTGTATAAATACAAACATGTGTGTCTGTGTACCTCTCCAATTTAATATGGTTGAAAACAGCAGGCCAGGAGCTCACAGGTTTAGAACCGAGTGGAATTTCTACATCTTCTCCTCCCAGTTTATAAACAAACACCAGGTTATCATTCTTTATAGCCAAACCCATGTAGTCCTTTTGGCCCTACACACACACGTACACATGTACACACACACACACACACACACACACACACACATACACACACACACACACCACTGACTATGTAATATAGACTAACTGCGTTATCTGACAATTTACATTTGAACAAGAAAATACAATATTGGGCCTTTATTATCTCAGACAAATGTGAACAATATTGAATACATATGTTGTAAATCTGAAGAAAATTATAAAAACCTAATTTCTCCTTTTATCATTATTCAGAATTCTAACCAGCAAAGTTCAGTGTCAGAAACAAAACATTTCAACACATTCCTGTATTAAATTTTATAATTATGCACTCACACTTTTGTCTCCAAGGTAGAGCAGGAAGCGATCCTCTATGGGGTCGGTATCTGGATCCACCCGAACGTACAGGCTGATGGAAGTCATAGGTTTAAGCTCATCTACCTTTGCAGGAGGGTAGAGTTCGACTGCCGAGTGCCCGTCAAACTTCATTGAAACCTGGACCTGCGCATGTCAACAACACATACCGTTGTGGCAGGACATTCTTACTTGTAAAAGCGTTTGTCAAAATGAAAACGTTTCATTAGAGGGTAGAAAATTAGCATTTGCATTTGTTGTTTACCTTGTTGGCAACGCTGCGAGCCTGAGCAATGAGTTCTCTAATTCTCATGATGCTGGAAGAAACATTGTTTGAAGGTCTCTTCTCTTCTACATCATGTAACTTCATCAACAACTGAGTAACATTCGTAGATAGGTCCTCCACTAACACACACACAAACACACACACACCACTTAATGCCTTTGGGACAAAATGAAATCCTTATTGTGGGCATGTTTTTTTTACTAGCTATATTACCAGTATTTTCCACAGAATTAACATTAAATTCAATACAAATTCTTATCTGCTACTCAAAGAGAGATCTCATGCTGTAGATCAGACTACCACACTGTGGGTCAGTAATTAAATGATAATTACATTTGTTTATGAGGAAACAGATTTAGGCCTGGTACATCTGATTACACCCAAAAACAGCTCTAATATCTCTGGTAATTGTGAACCACTCGTCTGCAGTCATCATACTGCCCACATGCATTTAATTAATTAAGGTGACACATTCTGCAAAGACCACAAAAATGCATGACCAAGAAGAGACCCTTATTAGGTATGGCTGTACCTGTGTTTTGGGCTAAGTTGACGGCCTGTTCATAGGCAACTGTGGAGTACTGATTATTCCTCATGTTTGTGTTCCACTTTTCAACCTGCTTACTGATTGGAGTTACCTCTTCCAAAACCTCTACTGAATAATTCAGTGCTCCAACAGCTACGTCCTGAGTATACTGCAGATTTGGTGCTATATGTACACACACAGAAATACATAATTACAAAAAAAAGTGTTTGTATTTAAAATCTGACATCACCTTTCTGATTAGTGCGGGTAAATAGAGTAATTTTTTTTTATTTTGCACATAAAACGAAACAGCAGTGTGAACTAAGCTGTAAACTAAGAATGCTTTTAAAAGTGGAAGAGTTACTAGTTTATTTTCAGTTAATGAATAGAAGAGAAATGTAAATCAACTCACCTCTCTGGATTTTGTTAATATTGTCCACAATTTTTTCCAGTGTGTTACGTGAATTCTGCTTTATTACATTATTTTCCTTGATGTAATCTTGAGTGTCTTCAACCGCGGCCTTCACCTCTGTTATTAACACAAATTACATGATTATAAATACTTAAAAGTGTTTCCCAGACATAATTATCATGTCAAATTTATTATCCGTTGTTTGGAGTTAAAAGGTTTATCGTAATGCAGTGTTTAGCACTTTGAGATTTTTCTAAAATGTTAGGTGCATTATAAATAAAATGTATCATTATTATTGTTTATTGTTGCAATAGATAGGGAAGTGTTATGCGCTATTTTTATTTTATAAACGTAAATGTATAAATATAAGGCTGAAGCAATCTTTAGTATCATTACTTACTGCCGCTTTAATAACATAAAATTCATATTTAAAATAAAATTAGTTTTTTCATTAATATTAAAGATTGTTTTTGAGATAATAAACAGAGCCAAAACTTAATTCAAATTAGGTTTATATGTGAAGATGTGCAAAAATCTGTTTAAAAGACAAAAATTGATGTTGTATCATTGAGAGGACTTGAGTCTAAAACTAACAATAAGATAATTTGCAGCTCTATAAAACTTTGGTTAAAAAAGCCTAATTTCACTAACATCGTGCAATGTGTTTAGTTATACATTTAATGTTAAATTTAATGCATGTCTAGGCTTCCACATGCTTGATTATACATAATCTTTGCTGTACAATCCGTTCACACAACTCGAATGTCACCACCAGTGTTACCTTTTAGCTCAGAACTTCGATTTCCAGACTCATTTAACATGTGATGACTCTGAGTTTTAAGGAAGGGCAGCTGGGACATTATTCCTTCCACCGCCTACAAAAAGCCATCACAAAATTTATATGAGTGCTGAACTACTACATATAAAATATACATATCTTCTTCACTATACTTGACTTTACATGCATTATACAGTATGTGTATTCTTACTGGCCACTTAATTAGGTACAATTTTTTTTTTCTTTACTTTTATCACTTTAACTCACTATATAGATGGACATTTGTTTGCTTTTATAGATTTTACTATTGATTTAAGTCATGAAAGCCACGGTGGCTTAGTGGTTAGCACGTCTGCCTCTTAGCACTAGGGATTCCTGGTTTGAATCCCCATCTGGGTGGAGTTTCTATGTTCTTGCCGTGTCCGTGTGGGTTTCCTCCGAGTTCTCCAGGCCGCCTCGTCACGCAACCAGAGGGCGTCTGCCGTGCCACATTCTCCAGGTCAGGCCACCAGAAGGTGCTCGCCTGGTCCAAGGAAGGCCGCCGTGGAGGAGCCCTCCCCTGGGATTTTTTTTCTTTCTCTTGGTCGCGTCCCCCCGTTGCGCGACCGTAGGGGCGGGGGTACTGTAACAGGTGTAACAGGTATTGCACCTGTTCTGTATTTGAGTTAATTAACTTTCGTTCATGGTTGTCATTTTAGTTAATTAACTCTTTATGTTCATTGGTTGGTTTTGTGCACATGGTCGGGTGTCGGTTTGCATTTATCTCCTGTGTTCCCCTTCCTTAGTGCACGTCGTTACTTTTATGTTCGCTCGCATTCTGTACCTCTGTGTTTTTTGGTGTCCCTACACCTTTAAAATAAATTATTTTAAAATAAAATAAATTTTTCTGCTACCTGCGTGCCTGGCTCCCTTCAGCGCGTTTAGGCGCTGCGGCTCTGCGCTTCTTCTGCGCAGCCGCTTTTGATCGAGGTAGGCGAGCGTTACATCAAGTCAATTGAGTTTTCCAAATTGCCCCATATAGAGTGTGTATGTGTCTGTGTGAGTGAGTGTGTACCCAGCGATGGATTGGCGCCTTGTCCTGGGTATGTCTGCCCAGCGCCCGAAACGTTCTCCCCTGGATGGGCATGGGGAACCTCCCCCACGACCCTAATATAGGATAAAGCAGAAGATAATGGATGGATGGATGGATTTAAGTCCTGGAAGGCATGGTGTCTTAGTCAATTGCCTCTCAGCACTGGGGATCCAGGTTTGATTCCCAATCTGGGTGGAGTTTCCATCTCCCTGTGTCCGCTTGGGTTTCCTCTAGGTTCTCAATTTTTTTTCCCATAGTCCAAAAACATTGAATTAAGATAAATTGGCTGCTCTAAATCACCCCATATAGTGTGTGTTATTGGGTTAAGCTGGTATATAAATGTTTATTAATCAAGTTAATGTTAAGTATTTGTGTTTTTACTATACTACTCACATCTTTTGTTCTGGTGGAGATGTCTTGAGTGAAGCGACTGCTGTTCTCCGCCTTGTTGATGTATTTAACAATATTATTGTAAACATTTGATGCATCTAGAGCTTTTTGTACAAATCCATTCGTTTCACTGCCCTTCAGATTACTATAAACACAAACACAAACAGTGGATTCTCAGATCAGATTAATTTACTGAGTGTTTTTGGAAATTGTGTTATTAAATGTTGGAAAATCTGTGTAGTTGAAGGTTTTGTGTAACTGTAAACTATGTGTTGTACAACCTGTGTAGTTGCAAGTTGTGTGTCGTTGTAGAACTCACCGCTGCAGTTCGTCTGCATCTCTCTGTAGTTCCAGAGCATGATCAGATGCTCTCTGTACTAAGTCCTTATCTGCTTTAGAGAGCTGATCAATTTCATACTGTACAGACACTTTAGCACCATCCAGCTTTGCATGGTACTCCCTTAACTTCTACACACACCCACAAAAGAGAGATATTCAGAGGAAAAGTATTATGTACAGAAAAGTAAGAAAAGCACATATGTGCTATGAGACTTAAATGTGTACTGTATGTCACAATTACATAACGCTTCAAAGGACCAATACAATGTAGTTAAAACATCACCATAATAATATTTAAAATAATTATTATTATGTTATAAGTAATTTTAGTACTACTTTTAGGAAACACTGTATTGGCATGTTAACTGTTGTATTACCAGAATGTAAAAGTGTATAAATGACATTGGCTTATTCAGCTAAATGCTGTTTGTTAATTTAGGGATCAAATTAAAAAAAATATTCAATTGACATTTTTAGCCAAACTTAAATTTAAGTCAAGTTAAACTTACCGTTACCATGTCTGTCAGTGTCTTTACAACTGCACTGCCCTTAGTCATGATGTCTTGAGATTGTAATAAAGTAGAACTCACACTGTCGTAATTCGCCCTTAAATGCTGCTGCTTAAGCTAACATGCGCACAAAAATACACACAACTATTTAAATAGTAGCAAAAAAAAAATGTTGTTAGTGTGTGTGTGTGTTTGTATGTGTGTTACCCCTCTGCTTTGCAATCGGAACTGGCTTTGTAAATGTAAGTCGAGTGTTTTTTGCGACAGATCCTGTGCTGTGGTCAGATGACTCTTGCTGTTTTGGAGCTTTGAGCTGTAAAGGTTCATCACCTCTCTAATTTGATGAATTCGCCCTTCCATCAGTGAAACACTTTTCTCCATCTGACGCACACGCTGCAGAACTAAACACACCCACATACAAACACACACAGATGCCAGAATAAATTGAGGTCAGGAGTAAGGGATCTTCTGCTGATAATTTTTGGTGTTCCATTATTTCACATATTTATTTATTCAGGTAATTTTAGTCATGCTCACCCCAAAATAGCATCTAAACCTTTACCACAACATTTATTTTGGTAGTCTTTTGTCTTTTTAGCACTCACGTTGGTTAGCTTCAATGTTCTCCTGTGTGGCAAGTGGCTGGTTGGGGGAAAGATCTAGTGTTCTCATGGTGTTGATCATCTTCTCAGCTTCAGTTTTCTTCTGTTTCTCAACCTCAGGATCCACTTCCTGCTGCATGCTGTAGTGCTCCCATTCATTGATCATTTCTGCGTGCACACAAACATATACAAATACACACATACACACCCAAATTGTCTGTGTGTGTGTGTGGGTGTGTGAATATACCTTTGATAAGTACATTAAGTGCAGTCAGGTTTGCTGTTAAAACCTCAGCTAATGTGAAACTCCGCTGAGTATCATCATCAACCCTCTGTCCTGTTACATAGTCCTGCGAAGACCTCTCCTGTACACAGGCACACATACAAACAAACACACACACACACACACACACACACACACTTGTTTCCATTGTCAACAAAATTTAATAAAACAGGTAAACTAAGATCATTATAAATCATTATCAAGGTCATTATTATAGTACATTATACATATACAATCAAATAAATGGTTTGTAAGGTGACAGGTTTGGTGATTTGCTGCTATGTTTTATTTGTATCAGTTTAAAATTCAAGTATCAAGTATAGTTTTAAAAATGTGTTTTAAAAATGTACATGTCTATTGTCAAATGTGTAAAAATGTGTCTTTACAACTTTATTTAATCATGATTTACAACTGAATTTTATGTCCTTTTGTCATCTGTGATTAATTAAGGAATAATAGTAGTTAATAAAATGCAGCGTATGACCTGTAAATTAGGTTGGTTCAAATGTGGCAATTTTTTCTCCAGGTCTCCTGTGTCTTTCTTCATCAACGCAGATTTATTCCTCACACCAGTGAACTGTATCTGGTATAAAACATTACACAGTTATTAGCATATCAAATTATGCAAATGTACTTATTATTATTATGATCACAGTTATCATTTGTGAATTGCAATGTGTGCGTGTGTGTGTGTGTGTGTGTGTGTGTGTGTGTGCACGCGCTCACTAACCCTTAATGTGTGTACAGTATAATTGTAGTATTTAAGCAGGTCATGAGCTGCAGCTCCAGTAGAAATGTTTAAGATGCTGTTTCTAAGTTGTTCCACTGTCTTGTTGGACTGACGCACATCACCAATCAGGTGCCAGATACACTCATCACAATCTAACAGAGAGAGATTTACCAAAACAGAGAGACAGATTTTTTGTTTTGTAAGATGTTTTTATGTTCATGATGTAACAATTTACTTTATCATTACCAATGAAGAAAACCAAATACATGTAAGCAGGCAAAACATACCAGTGCTGCACTCACTGATCTGAGACATCTCAGTTAAACACTCTCCAGTGTGGACATCACAGTTCTCTGCAGGACAATCACACTCTAACACACCAGAATAAAACAACTCATTAGAAATCATCTTAGATTATTTGAAATATAAATATATATCATATACATCTTCACATCTTCACATAAAGTATATGGTTGGAAATTATATTGACAAAATCATATAGACAATTGTCCATAACCCAAAAATTCTGTTGTTTAACATAAAGCTGGACTCCACTTGTATGATTTTGAAGTGGACTTACTCTTGCAGCCAGTGGGGGAATAATCCCAGAACCCAGGCAAACAGCGCTCACAATATCGACCCCCAGCTCCAGCACGACACTGACACACATGTGTTAGTGTATTACAGTTCGGATAAAGTGCAGCAGCAGCGCATTCACACCTCCGACAACCCATACAGTTACTGAAACCAGAATATCCCTCCTACAAACACACACAGACACACAATTATTATTAATAAATACGAGCTATGTAAAGAAATGACAGAATACCAATACAAACACAGAGTGATGTGTGTGTGTGTGTGTTGAGTCTTACCTCACACTGATCACACAGACGTCCTGTAACTCCAGGTTTACAGTGACACACTCCACTCCTGTCATCACACGATGCTGTCCCACATTTATTACACTCACACTCTAAAGGTCAGAATGGAAGGAATATGTTCATGCTTCGGTTACTTGAAGAACTACATGCTTCTTATGATTGCGTGTGTGTGTTTGTGTGTGGGAAGGATGGTTTGATGAAGGGTAAATGTATGTGGTGTGTGTGTGATAATACTTACTGCGGCAATTCTTGGTTGTAATTGCATCACCGTAATAACCTGGAGCACACCTCTCACAGTTATCTCCCGCTGTATCTCCGAAACATTGTAAGCACCGTCCCGTGACGTTGTGACACTCGTTAATGATAAGGTTTGGATCTGAGTTCCCATTACAGTTACACTTTTTACATGATTCACCCAAACGCATGGGGTTGCCATAGAAACCAGGAGCACACCTAAGAAGAGTGGATGGAGACAGTCTTAATAATTTAGCTTTATCCTTGTTTATAGGTGTGTATAAGTGTTTGCAATTGTGCCTTTGTACTGACCTCTCACAGTAGTTTCCAGCATAGCCGTCTTGACACATACACTGTACGGTAGTTCCTCTTACATTACAGTGAGTTGCAAAACTGCACACATAAATATACAGATGAAATATGTTGTTAAGAATGTCTACATACAATTTTTATTACAACAAACAGAACAATAACAATTCTAAAAGTAAGGTGTTATAGATAATTAATGTAAGAAATAATGGTTTAATGATGATAAGGAATGCAGGTACTTGTTGGATGTAGTAGAAATGGGACAGGCACATGGTCGGCACTCATGACGGCCATCTATAGTTTCCTGTAGAGCATATCCATCTTCACACTGTTCACAGAAATCACCTGTACTGTGATCCTGACAGTCCTGATAGACAAACACACACACACACACAAATCTCAGTTGCTTAGAATATACCCTGGGTTCCTTTATGACCTAATAGCCTATTATATGTGTTCCTCTATGTTTCATCTTGTTTGGTTAATCAGCTGGGTTACCTGGGTAGTGTAACAATGATCTGGAAATTCCTCTCTTTGTACAAAATCTGTTTGTCTGTAGACCCCACAAATTTACTTTTTTGTATCATATACTTTTGTGCTGCATACAAACATGTGCTGTGAGGATCAGACTTGTATATCAGTACCCTGTATTTGAAAAAAATAAAGTACCCACTCCAACCTGGTTGTCATTTTATTGATTGAAAACAACTGATTATAATTTTACCTTCAAATTATTTGCCATTCCTTGTGGTTTACCAATTATTTGTTCAACAATAAAACCACAAAGTGTGTGTATGGTTAGTGGCACTTAAAATGGAGTATATACTATATATATATATATGTTTTATGAACAGAAAACAGAAAGTGTAAAAAAGACGTACAATGCATATTCCAGTAATGTCTTCACAGGCATGGGCTTGACCTTTACAGTTACATGGAAGGCATCTATGTTGCTCACTTAGAAACAATCCACGGGGACAATCCTGCAAAAGAAAAACATACATCATTTAACAACTTTACATGAAACATGAACATTAATTATCAGAGTTCTGAAAAGATATGTATAACATCTCTGGGTTATTAAAATTAGAGAACAATTTTACTATTTCAAGGAGAAAGCCAATATACACCCCATGTGTACCACAAACATGAAGGTGAGATACTTCTCGCTTTAAATAAGAGTGTCAGCCAAATGACTTAATTTAAATATAATGTAATGTAATTTACAACGAAAAAATATCCCAGGGATTCTGACCACTACAGTAAACAGTAAAGTAAAGCTATTTAACAGAATGGTGAATAGAAGCAAGTGGTACCTAATAAGTTGGTAAGTGAGTAAGTTTATATTTACACACACACACACACACACACACACATACACAAATTGTTGTTTAGGGCAAGAATGCAGTCACCATTTTTGAAAAGCATTTTCCAACCAGCTGCAAGCTCTTTTTGGCCACGAGATCCAGATGTTAAACGTTAACAGTGTGAATGACTCCACTAATACTGTTACAATAACAATAATCACATCAGTAATTAGGGAGGGGCGTGAATGAAACAGATACACAGGAAAGACAGACAGACAGGCAGACAGACAGACAGAGAGAATGCCTGAACAGCTGGATGAAGTACATGATGGATTTCCAGAGCAAAGGATCGTGAGAAGATTCCTAATGTGAGTCATACAGGCCCTTTACAAGCATCTGCTGCCAGGATATGTGTGTCTGTGTGGGGGAGAGAAAGCACGGGAATGTATAGTTGCTTGTGTGTATGTGAGATTCTATTATAAATGTGAATAAATGTGTGCATTTGTGTGTACAAAAAGTTAATAATGCTCACTCACTACATTAATAAACACTATTGCATACATTTCACAAACTTTCATCTCATTTCATTATCTTTCTCTACTAGGGATGCAGGTGTGTTCCCTAAGCCTATCCACTGAGCAGATAAACTTGTTACATTATCTATTTTTATTAAATACTAATTAAAAATAAATATAGTGAAATAAAACTATTTTTATCTGAAATGTAAAAACATTAAATTAAAAATTTACTTTTAACATTCATTCATTCATTCATTCATTATCTCCCGCTTATCCTCTATTAGGGTCGCGGTGGGGTTCCCCATGCCCATCCAGGGGAGAACGTCTCGGGCGCTGGGCAGATAAACCCAGGACAGGGAGCCAATCCATCGCTGGGCATACTTTTAACATTTGAAATAAAATCTTAAAGTACTTCACCTGTACATCAGTAAATTATTTAAGTAAATGGCTTTAATTAACATCCACTTCTGTAGTGTGTACCTGTATATTTTATGTTATTTCTGTATGGGTGAACCAGAGCATTAAGAGAAATCAGCCCTGTTCAAACCAGCGGCTTCTCCTTTTTTTTTTTTTTTTTAAATTCTGAGTAAAAACAGGCCTCTTAATGTCAACTAGCTTGCCTTCCCATGAACCCCATAACTCTTGATACACATACATACACACAAAAACACACACAGGCACGCACACTGTTTACTTTACCAGTTCAGCTGTGGGATCCATGTTGATAGTTTCCATTCTAATGTGGAAACAGGATGTAGCAATTGCATCTATGTGGAGTTGGTGCAGCTTTGCTACTCTAAAAGCCTGCACTCTGTTTTCCTTATTAACTAACAGGAATATATAAAATATTCAAGTTCACCTTAAAGATTATTAATTTTTTTAAATAATGCTTGGAGAAAACTGTTTGTATAATGAGGCTCAATATGTAATAATGAGGCTTGTCTGAGAGGTGTGGGTAAAGCTTGAGGTTCATTGTGTTCTTTCGAATAGTTATTTTCCGTCCAAGTGCCTTTGCCATGAAAAATAGGGAAAAACATTCTGCAAACTGGGAACACAACATAAGATGGTGCCGCATAAAAATAACTTTCTATTTTAACGAAAATGGGGGAAAAAAGCAACCAAATCAAAGATGCTCATGTGTCACAGCTAACTAATATACAGGCAGTCTCCTGTAAGCTGCTCAGAAATCTAAAATTATCTTCTATCCCATACTTGCCAATTTCTCACAAGAATAGGTTAAAACAATGCAGTTATAAGGATGTCGGATATAATCGTAAACAGTGAAGTAAACCCATTAAAGTAAGTGGAGGAAATGAAGGTCATACACAAAAAGACCCTTGTCCAACCCAACCCATAATATAAATGAAGACCATCATGCTGTAAGGTGAGAGCACGGTGTCACCATGCCACCCCTTAAGATATTATAACATTCCCAAAAAGCTGCAATGGAAACTGTAAAACATGCAATCCATATACACTATCCTAGAAATGCAAAATAATTGTTTAATAATCATAAGTAAAATCATATTAGTGAAGCAGAAGATGATGTGTTGAGCTAAGTGACATACTGTGGCAATTTTCTACTTAATCACTTCCTAAATCATAGGATGCTGCTTTTTTTATACTGCGCCAGTTTCCACACATTGTTCTACATCAATATTGTTCAAACAGTATGCCAACCCCTCCCAAAAAAATGTATAAAATAAAATAAAATAAAGTAAGATTCTGTGGTCTGTCCTCCACAGTTGGGTGGAGATTCTGAAATAAAAAATAAGAGTTGTTTGGTCAACAGTTTGAGCCTCCAACTAATTTACCTACGAAAAATTACAGTAAGCTTTACAATGTCACCATGAAAGAAATTATTTGACCACCACCAAAGACTCATTCATTAGATGACTCTTATTTATCATACAAATTTGTTTTTCCTTCTCCTGCGTACAGTGGCTGTACGTTACACCATCACAGTCGACATTTGATGTTATATATGGTAATATTGGTGATATGTTTAGCTGCCATCAGGAAAGGATTTTAACTCAAGCAAGAGTTACAGAGTGTGTACTGCTTTAAAGCTAAGCTGTTGTTGCTCCTAGTGCATTTTTCTGTTTACAATCACAAAGCTACTCAAAGTGGCATGAGAGGGCTTTCAATACTTTTTAGAAAGGTGACATCCTATGGAAAAGTCACCGTGAAAGGCGTTAAGCTTTTCTATTTTAAAACAGAACAATGTAGAAATGACGTACCGCATGACACACAATGTGTATGACCCTGAATTTGTACTTAACCATAACCACTCACAGATGTCCAGCGCACGAATGCACACACACACACACACACACACACACACAAACACACACACTATAAACACACTGCAGACTTACTGTGTTGATGAACTGCTGGTCAGCGTGTAGTTGTACAAGACCGCAGAGCAACACAGTGAAGAGAACGAGACAGTCCATGTCTCTCAGTTTAGCCTTCTGTCTCTTCTTTCTTTCTGTGTGTCTCTCTGTTCCTGTATATTTCTGGCTCACACTAGCTCACTTACTCGGTCCCCACTTGCTCCCCCTCACTGACCGCCCAGCCCTTTTCTGTAAAACAAACCCTCCCTGATTCCTCTAGCTCACAAACACACACACACACACACACACACACACACAGAAGGTGCTACATATATGAAGATAGTGTTAGTTTGAACATGAATGAAGCTTTCTGTAACAGTACCTCTACAACCTGAAGAAGGTCACGAGCAAAAAAAAAAATTGGTGAACAGAAGATTCAAACCTGTAATTACAGCAAAGCACCAAACTTTGCAAATAAAATGAACACAGATTCAACCTAGATTCATTTTCTTTATATGGTGTAAGTTGTTGCTAGTTAAACAGAAAATGTGTTGCATTATAGTAAAGATATATTGCACACATACAAACACACACACACACACACACACACACACACACACACACACACATCTTTCTATATATGGATACAGAGGCCTAAGCATATGTGTGTGTGTGTGTGTGTGTGTGTGTGTGTGTGTGTGTGTGTGTGTGTGTGTGTGTGTGTGTGTACAGATATACATAACATTGTGGGGACCAAAACCTTTTATACATTTACACGTGGAGACCTCATTGTAATTGTAATCTAAATCAGTCACTTTAAAGTGAAATCATGTTGTAGGGTTAGGAATAATCCCCGCAATGCACGAAAACCAACGCGTGTGTTAGGAGTGGATTTTGCGGTCCTGTCAATGTTGTTGCTTATTTGGTTTGAGTATCTTAACCATTGCTAATTTCAGCCAACTGTTTTTCCCATCATGTGTTTTCTTCAGTTTTATATAAACTTTCACTCTTCCCTTGTGTGTCGGGTTTAAAGTTGTGTCTCGTCTACAGTATGGTATGGTGTGTTTAATGTTTCAGTTAATTAAAATCATTATCACTCCTACACTTCATCCAGTTTTGTGTTCAATCCACTTTCATACACACAGTTGTTGATTTTTTTACTTATTAATTAATGGAGACTTTATCTAACCTTAACATAACTACTATTACAAGTTAATTTTAGCCTTGCCATAAGCTTAAACTGCCCACAAAACATGAAGAAACCAAAGGTCAATCATTTACATTGGTGGGACAAACATGGTAGGTGCGAAAACATGTTTTGGCCTTCACAGTGAGATGCCCAGCACACACACACACACACACACACACACACACA
>JAFMOD010000343.1:1068844-1088790 GCA_019802435.1 Corydoras maculifer
AGGGGGCTGAATAATTTTGCACATCGCACTTTTCAGTTTTTTATTTGTAAAAAAATTGTTGATTCATGTATAACTTTCATTCCACTTCACAATTGTATACCACTTTGTGTTGGTCTTTCACATTAAATTCCAGTGAAATATATTTATGTTTGTGGTTGTAATGTGACAAAATATGGCAAAGTTCAAGGGGTATGAATACTTTTGCAACCCACTGTAGTATTATGATATAAAATACTATTTCATGCCTTGTCTTTTTAAATGTTCCATGACATTTTTGCTGTAACACGTAGGTGATTTAAATGCATCAATACCACAAAACTACAAGATGTAAATACAGATGGGGGTTTTAAATTGCCACTAGGTAAGATAACATAAAAGATGAAGCAAAAAATAACCATAAAAGCTGAGCTCAAAGCACATAATGAGATAAAAGAGATAAGATGCACTGTGGATGACTAAGACATCTGATAAGTCTGTTTTGCATGTGACCCAGTCGCATAACCCTGCTTTACATACAAACAGAAAACATTTACATGTTTAGCTTCGGCAAAACGTGCTGTAATAGGTCATACCGAGTCCATCAACCTTCAATAATTTTATCCTTTTGAATCATGAAAGACTTCTTATTTAGAGCATTAATTAGGTTTTAATATGTACTGCAATTTATTAGGCAAACCTTTTTGTTTGTGCACAATCTGCATACATTCAGATAATTTTGTCTTGGAGCATTTTCAGCACTAGAATGCCACTGGTATGGTGATGATGTGGTAGTGTGTGTTGTTCTGGTGTTTTTTTTTAACACTATAGGTTTACTGCTGAACTGAGTGTAGTCTGTCAACCAAAGTTGTTCTGCCCGCTTCCTGATGAAGGTTTGGAGAATGACCAACACAAACTGTGCAAAAAAAAGTGCTCTCTTTGTAAAGTAAAAAGATATATCTGTATGAGTGCACAGTGAGTGGACACAATGTCAAAACACTACATCATTACACTGCAGTGCTAAGAATGATTCACCACCCAAATAACCATTTTTGAACAGAGGACAAAGTTGGCAAAAAAACAAATGGACTACATTTTAAATGGAGCTGATAAAACGAACAATTACAGTGAAAAAACAGAAGATGTACTTATTAAACTTCAAATAATTTTTTTTCTACCACAGACTCCAAAGTACATGATTTATTATTGCAGCTATTATTGTCATAGAGGAACACAGCTTCTCCTTCACCTCAGCTCTGGGAACTAAAAAGCTTAGAAAATGTTGTACAGTACATGAATATGTGAAAAACAATGCATCTATTCTGTAATTGTTGGTTGCTTGACACTGTTGCTGCCCAACTTCTTTTTAGATTTAGTCACCTAGTGACTCGTCGCTACTTGTTGCTCAGTTTAGCCCAGCTACCATTGAAAAAGAATGACTTCCCACTGCTTTGTCCTTTGCTGTTGCTGTCAGTGTGAGAAAAGAGTGAGGGGAATTTGGTTTTGTGTCTTGCCCTGTTTTTAGCCCAGTGCCACAGCAATCCATTAATGATTAACAGCTGCAAAAATGTGATAAATTTAACAAATGTCCAGGCCTTACCAACAACTTTTAATGGTACTAATATTTGTGGTTATTCCAAATAATTCTTAACAAAATTAATTCAATAGGTCAATGATTCAGGGTCAATGATAGACAAAATACCACAACTAAACGATGAGAAATATAGAAACAGGCATTTTGTAGGCGTGTCTCTGAGGTTCTTTAATATTAGTACAATAAATGCTTCGTCTGCGGTTTTACCCCTTGACTTTCTCAGAATTTCTATGTAAAGACATAAAAGATGAAAGATGGGGTGTATAAAGCCATGACCTGTTCCAGCCCTACCTGTGCAAACATGCATCAAAAACATATTTATCTTTAAATTTTACAACTGAAGAACAGCACCGTTGACTTTTTATTACTGTATTTGTCTGCTTTACTCCAGATTTTCCTGGTCTCCTGGTTTATGCGAGCTGATGCTATGCTACACAAGTATTTGTTGTTTAAACAAGAGTTAAGATATAGATGTATAGAATGTGTAAATAGATTTACTTATGGTAAGATTTTATGCATTACATCTCAGCTTTTTTGTTTAAGAGTATATATATATAAATATATATAATATTAACAACAGGTTCACTAGCTGTGAATTTTTTTTATATTAGCTCGGCTCACAGATTGGCACAGCTGTAAAGGAGACAGACTTTATAATAGAGAGCTTGTAGGGTAATATATACTCAGCGGCCCCTTAATGAGGTACACCTACTTGTTTTTACACTTGTCGTCAATTTTATCAGTTTAACTTACTATAAATGCAATTACAGACTGTAGTTCAGTTGCATTTCTGCATACTTTGGTGGTGGTGGTGGTTTGTCAGTGTGTGTTGTGCTTGTACAAGTAAATTAGACACAGAAGTGCTTTATAACTGTAAAATCAGACATACGCTTATTTGTTGTTGCCCAGTTTATGTAATCGATTATGCAATGCATGCTTTCAGAATGATGGCTGCTGGACTTTTCTTAGTCCAGCAGTATCACCAAAATATTTAAAAACTTCATCAATACTGCTGTGTTGCTTGTGAGTGCTTAGCACGTTCACCTCTCAGTCTGGGTGGAGTTTCTATGTTCTCCCCGTGTCCGCATGGGTTTCCTATGGGTTCTCCAGTTTCCTCCCACAGTCCAAAAATGTGGATTAAAGGTAAATTTAACTCTCTAAATTGTCCAATATGGAGTGTGTTTGTGTGTCTGTGTGAGTGAGTGTGTGCCCAGCGATAGATTGGCGCCCTTTTCTGGGTGTATCTGCTCAGTGCCCGATATGTTCTCCCTTGGATAGAAATGGGGAACCCCCCATGACCCTAGTATAGGTTTAAGAGGAAGATAATGAAACATTAAATTAACAAGATATAACTATTTTGACCTAAAACATCTTCAAAACCATTTAAATAAGAAATGGCGCCTTTATCATTACAACAACTGGCCTGGATTGACTGTTCTAGCACAATAACATTGTTTACCTGCAGCTTAATAGTCTAACTGAAACAATGTCATTGTCTAACTGTCATACATCAATTCACATAAAACATTCTTCAAAATTACTTTTCTTTGTCATTCATGGTTTGTAACTCTAATGTTTCTTTTGCTGGTTCCGCATCCTTCAACTTGTGAACAAATGAGAGGTGTTGCAACTGAAACACACACACACAAAATCATTTTAGAGTGACTTTAACAGAAATGTATCTCCATCAATTTACGTTTAATGAGGTTCTGAGTAACCAGATATTTTAAAGTTATTTTAATAATCTCCATTGTATTACTCATATTCATTCATTCATTCATTATCTCCCGCTTATCCTCTATTAGGGTCGCGGTGGGGTTCCCCATGCCCATCCAGGGGAGAACTTCTCGGGCGCTTGGCAGATAGACCCAGGACAGGGCGCCAATCCATCGCTGGGCACACACTCACTCACTCATACACACTCTATAGGGGGCAATTTTTTGAGAATTCAATTAACTTGATCCATGTTTTTGGACTGTGGGACGAAACCGGAGAACCCAGAGGAAACCCACGCAGACACGGGGAGAACATGGAAACTCCACCCAGATGGGGATTCGAACCGGGAATCCCTAGCGCTGAGAGGCGAACGTGCTAACCACTAAGCCACCGTGCCGCTGTATTACTCATATTTGAATAGATATTGAAATGTACATTTGGAAGTTTTACTCGAGTAAAGTGTTGACTCCATACTTACCTCAGGTAATCAAAGAATGTTAGCCCTCCTCACTAGCTAATGAGCTAAATGCTCAATACGCTCGTTTTGAGGCAAACAACTCCTTCCCTGCTGCTAAACTTCCAGTAGATCAGGAGAGCTACTCCCTTACCATCTCCACGTCTGAGGTCATTAGATGCTTCAAATCCATCAACCCTCGCAAAGCACCTGGTCCTGATGGTGTCCACAGTCAGGTTCTTAGAACATGTGCCAGCCAGCTTGCTGGGGTCTTTACTGACATTTTCAACCTCTCTCTGAGTCTGTCAGTGGTTCCCACATGCTTTAAGAGAATGACGATTATCCCGGTTCCGAAGACAAGACATCAGCCATCTCCTGCCTGAATGACTACCGACCCGTCGCACTTACATCAGCAGCTATGAAGTGCTTCGAGCGGCTAGTCAAGTCACACATCTGCTCCACACTTCCCACCACCATTAACCCTCAACAGTTTGCATACTGTCCCAACAGATCCACAGACGACACCGTCGCACTGACCGTTCACACTGCACTCACACACCTGGACAAAAAGAACACTTATGTTAGAATGCTGTTCCTAGATTATAGCTCAGCATTTAACACCATCGTCCCGGCCAAACTTATTCCGGAACTCTTAGACCTGGGCATAAACACACATCTCTGCAACTGGATACTGGACTTCCTGACGAGCAGACCCCAGGTGGTGAGAGTAGGAAACAGCTTTTCCTCCACTCTGACTCTGAGCACTGGGGCCCCTCAGGGGTGTGTACTAAGCCCCCTCCTGTACTCCCTGTACACGCATGACTGTGCTGCCAGACACACGTCAAACATCTTCAAGTTTGCTGATGACACGACAGTCCTATGTCTTATCACCGACGATGATGAGAAGGCCTACAGAGACGAGATCTGCGCTGTGGCACAATGGAGCTCTGACAACCACCTCTGTCTCAATGTCAGCAAAACCAAGGAGATCATCGTGGACTACAGGAAGCAGCAGAAGGGAAGTCACGCTCCTCTCTACATCAATGGAGCCGCAGTGGAAAGAGTCAGCAGTGTGAGGTTTCTTGGTGTCCACCTCACTAAAGACCTCACCTGGTCCCATCACATCAGCACTGCTGTGAAAACTGCACGTCAACGCCTCTTCTTCCTGCGGAGGCTTAAGAAATTTGGTCTCCAACCCCTTATCCTCACCAACTTCTACAGGTGCACTATTGAGAGCATCCTCACAGGCTGCATCACCATCTGGTACGGTAGCTGCTCCACCTGTGACCACAAGGCCCTGAAGAGGGTGGTGAGGACAGCCGAGTCCATAATCGGGAATAAACTCCCTGCTCTTGTGGACATCTACCAGACCCGCAGCACAAGGAAGATTCGTAGGATCCAGCTGGACAGCAGTCATCCAGCACATGGACTGTTCACCTTACTGCCATCAGGCAGAAGGTACCGAAGCTTTCCGGCCAAAACAACCCGGCTTATGAACAGTTTTTACCCGCAAGCCATCAGGCTACTAAACAAAATGAACAGTTAAAAACTCCCACACTCCTGCTTTTACTATGTAACTTTACACCAGTCACTTTAAATTGTGTATATACAGTATATATATATATATATATATATATATATATATATATATATATATATATATATATATATATATATATATAATATATATTTTTATTTTTTTAATGCCGCATACATATGTAAATATTTCATTTATGTACCAACATGGAGCATAAATGACAAATAAACTTGAAACTTGAATGTGACTTCAAAAAAGTCGGGTTGGTGTATTGCTGTAACTGACTTGTAAATACGTAAGCTATCAATTTTAAAAGTTATCATAAAGAGGAAGTTCAAATGAACTAAAGATAAAGAGGCCGGCAGTGGTAATGAGATAGGGAACTTTTTTTTTTATTATTAACTCCACTTCACAGCGTCAAGTGAAGCTGTTGTTCGAACGTTAACAGCAGTGTTGCTACTCTATTGTTCCCCATGCAGTTTAATATCCGCCCTTAGAGCAATGACGCGCCCTGATTGGTTGATTCATGCAACCCGCGACAGGAGAGAGCATTTGGATTGGACGGTTTTTTGCCTTGACGCAACAGCTAGCGACCTGGGCGTTAGGACGCCGCATCTTCGCCTCCGTTTTTCATTTCTCCATTTTTTCCACCTTCTCTGGCGACGTTGCGTCAATTGTACTTTTCGCCGGCTCCGAGGGTTTATTTCACGCGCCTGGTTCCTCGAATGAATTCCGTCTCAGTGTAACGGAGCCCCGTTATTCACTTTTTGAGGCGAACAAAGGAGGGCGGAGGCGCGTGAGTGTTGGTTCTTTGTTGGCGCGCCGCTTAGAGACTCAGACCGAGCGCGATGGGAGCGCAGTTCTCCAAAACCGAGAAAACAGGCGACGCGACGGTGTCTCCATCCAAAAGCAACGGACAGGTACGAATTCTAAGAATAATAAGCATTTATATACTCACATCCGTGCAGGGAAACCTTTTAAAAAGAACCTTATTATTAGAATCTTCAGTGTGACTTGGGGTGGATAATGAGACCGATCCAAATATGTCCTCTAATAACACGAAACTCTCGTTAAGACAAGCGCCAGCGTCCTGTTCTAATTCGAGATCGAGGTTCAGCTCCAGATATGGTTTATAAATCCTTTTTGAAAAGGAAGGGAAAGTGCCGATTGTCTACACAAATCTCCTAAAACCACTTTCCCAGTGAAACGTCCAAGTTGGTTTTACGATAACCTATAAAAAGGAGAAATAATTCTATCGTTTGGGGCTTTTCAGTTGGTTGTTGGAAATCTGTAGTTCTATCGTTGCACTGAAAGCTTTGCACGCATTTGAAATTGTACCGACTAAAGCATTGCATCTCCTCCGTAGCGTTTCACTTCTATTTTTTCTTTGTTGGATCTACGTTCCATTTTGATGTTAGGATTCTAAATTCCAACACCCTAAGAAAACCTGACGATTGTGCTTGTGGTGCGAGTTTATTAAAGCTGAATTAATGGGGGCGCTTTGATGTTTTGATTTTGAATATAAAGCAAGTATACTAAAAAGAAAGAGACGCCACGCCCCCTATTATGAACTTGATTATGGCTGTTATGATGCGGCTCCTTTTCTGTTTGTTTTCATCTCCCGCACTGCAGGTAATTTTTTTTTCTCACGTCGTCACCGCCGTGTGTCTGCTTTAATCTCTGAAGTGCTTTCTGTGATGATCCGCCGCTTCTGTTCGACGCTCCCACAGCCGCCGACATATTGATCTAGACTACGGTCTCACTGCACCTCCCAGTGGACGCTAGGCGTCACTGCAGCATGTGCGTTAATGTAAACCCACCAAACTCAGCCTGAACCCATCGCTTTTTGTGCCGAACTAATTTCTTCGGCCTTAATTTTCTCTGAAAACGACCCAGTTTATTTGCATATAGCAAATAAGAAGAAAATGATATGATACTTTGCGTAAGAACCATGGTGATATTCTTAATTCGGTTATACAGTGCTGACGTGCTACATTTGTTTTCATGAAACCAAATACACCGTGGTGGTGTTGTAAAGAGTTTTACAGACTCTTTGGGCTATACCAGTGCTTCTCAAATAGTGGGGCGGTGCCTGGGGGGCGCATAACAAGAAATCACAGCAAGTGATATTAAGTGTACTGAACAAACCCTCAAGAGACAACATGGACAAATATTTAACAGGGATGAGGAGAGAAAGGCGGAGAGAAACGAAGATAATGAGACCAACAAAAGTCATCAATGTCGAAGCGTATTTAGCGCTTGGCTTCACTGTAACTAACTTCACTGTAACTAACTTCACTGTAACTAACTTCACTGTAACTAACTTCACTGTAACTGAGGTGGAGACCGGTGTGTCTGCTGTGTCTTAAAATGTTGGCAGCGGACAGCATGAAGGCAAATAGATGAAGGCGTCACTTAAAGACCTTACACTCCAATCACGCCGAGAAGCCGCTTGAGTTTTTAATCGTAAACGTGACGCGTATAACCAGCAATCAGAACGCTTTATGAAAGCTACTTCAGAAAAGCTGTGCGCTGCGAAACGGACGCGTTGGAGACATCAGTTTTGACTTCAACAAAAAAAAAACAGCACAAATTGTTGTATTCATTTTAGTTTTGTAGGTTAAAGTGTTAATATATTGTGCTCCTGAATTAATGTTGCTGATGAATTTGAATTTATTATTATTTATTGAAATTATTTAATTTTTCAGTATCAAATGCCAGTAAGTTCAAAAATGTTTCTAGTTTAAATAAGGATTTTATTCGTTTCTGTTACAACCTGAAAAACAAAGTTAATAAAATGATTCTTTGTTCTAAGTTGATCTATATTTCTTTCTTTTTTGTTTTCTTTATTGTTGATAAGGATACGTTGTTATAAAAGAGGTTTATTTATAACACATTTATAGACAAATCATACTACAGTAAAATACTTTATTCCATTTTGTTATTCCATTTTGTCATTTGGGGGGGGGGTGAGGTGATTGTGCGTGTGTGGGGGGGCACAAAATGTTTTCTTCTTCCTAGGGGGGGGCTTAACAGAAAATAATTGAGAATCACTGGGCTATACACATATTCTCAGATAAAGAGGAGCAACTCAGTACCATGGTGCATTTCAGTACTGGTTTATACAGATCCTGATTCTGTAGTAATGGGATTTAAATCAAACTCGTTCTGCTTGATGACAGTGAAGCAACGAATTCTGCAAACAAATTTAAACAAAGCAGCTCAGACAATGGCATATCTCTGAACCCTACAGTGACCTCACACAGTGCAAAAGCCTTGTTCACCTGTACAGCTTTTACACAGTTTCATACTTTACAGGGTTTGTGGATTTGAATAGAAGCCTTTGAGAAACTCTAAATTGCTCTGCAGCAGATCTGTTCTATTCAAAAAGGTTTACGATACACAGTGATGATTGAGTGCTTTACCCGTCGACAGGTGTGTAATTACACCTAAACAAAAAAGTGTATTTCTTACATGTCTGAACTCAACATCTGCACATAGCTTCCCAGAATGCATTGAATATGATTTTAGCTAGTTGGTTCTGGCATAAACACCTTTTAGGATCAGATTGATCCTGGTCTCGACCTGACACCTTAACAATCAGTTCTGATCATTTGTTTAGATCATTTGCATTATTATTCTCAATTTGGATGTAAATGAATAGGGAAATACATCATGCACTGTTTAAAATTTCAAATATTTGCACAGGTTGTGTGTTTTTTTTTGGGGGGGGGGAGTTCTAACAAAATTTCAAACAGCATTTTGACAAAAAAATATGGACTGTCTTGCTTATGGTTTATGTTCCTATTAAGGGCAGTCCGCAGAGAGTTCGTAATGACTTATAGAGATGGTTACGTCATTTTTTGGAGGTGGCAGTTTGCAGTACTGGGAATGAACCTCCAAACCTCCTTGTGGTTTGAATTAATGATGTTTTTTAAATTAATGAAATGTTAATGCTGGTGTTTGTGATGTTGATCAGAATCAGTGTTGCCTCTTGTAAATTCCAAATTCATATCTCTCTTGCAGGAGAATGGCCATGTCAAGGTGAATGGTGACACCGCTGAGGTAAAGGAAGAGGCACAGGTGAATGGCAATGCATCTGCAGAGGGAGTGCAAGAGGAGAAAAAGAAAGAAATTAAGGAAGAATCCAATGAAGCTCAAGGGGATTCTACCAAAAATGTGGAAGAAGAGGCAGGGAAAGTAAAGGAGGAGGATTCTGTAAGTCCAGCACCAGCAGAGGAAGAGCAACCGGGAACTAACGGAGACACACCAAAAAAAAAGAAAAAGCGGTTTTCCTTCAAAAAGTCTTTCAAATTCAGCGGCATGTCCTTTAGGAAGAACAAAAAAGAAACCGGTGAGGAGGAGGACAAGAAGAAACCAGAGGATGAAAAAACTGATGAGGTGAACGAGAAGGAGGGTGAAACATATGCAGCTGAGGATAAAAAAGAGGAGGAGAATAAAGATGAGAAAAAAGAGGAACAGGAGGAGAAGAAGGATGAGGTAATAAATGAGGAGAGAAAAGAGGAGGTAAAAGAAGAGGCACCCAGTGAAGAAGGTGAAAAACCGGTAGTTGAAATTAAACCACAAGAGGAGGAGAAGCCTGAGGAAGTTGCAGAAAAACCTGAGACAAAAGAAGAACCACCGTCTGCAGATCCCCCTCCTGTCCAGCAGGAGGAGCAAAGTGTGGCGGAACCAGCACCTGTACAGGAATCACCAGCTCAGGCCGAGCCCGCTGCGGAGTGACCTACATCATCCAACTTCGGAAACTGACTGATGTCTGTGATTCAATATGGGGTGGAGACTAAACTTCCTCTTTCAGTCTCACTTTACCGTCATTGCCACTGTTAGCAGGGCAACTGATTAGCTGGATAATGTTAGTGGCTAGCTTTTAGAATGAATCGGTTTCAATTAGAATCCACTCTTAGTGACTCACACACATCTGTCAATTTGGAAGAAATAAAACACCAATCGAGCACCAGCTGAGGAGTTAACCCCTCCCACTAATTTAAGTAAACAAAATATTTCTTATTTCAATTAATTAACAAAGATAAACTTGTGCTGTCCTTTTAAAGCACATAAAAAGTGGGATGAAGGTACAGTCTTTAAACGCAGTATTAACAATTTTATTTTTGTGAAGATTTTTATACTTAAACCATCATAAGACGTAAATGTTCTCTGATAAGGGAGTCAGCAGGGCAAATCAGGATGCACTGTATAGCCTTCAGTTAACAAACCTAACCAATGAACACTAACAATTCTTTAAAGGTCAGGTGCTGTGAATCCCAGCTGGTTGTTTTAACGCCGGTCGGTGTTAATTCGGATGTAATTATGTATAGGAGGGAGTTTTACTGTGACTTTTGTACAAAATAAAACAAAAATAAAGGTACAGCTTGTTTCTGTAAAATAAGGGGGGGGGGGGGGGGGGGGGGGGGGGGGGGGGGGGGGGGGGGGGGGGGGGGGGGGGGGGGGGGGGGGGGGGGGGGGGGGGGGGGGGGGGGGGGGGGGGGTCTCGGTGGGGTTCCCCATGCCCATCCAGGGGAGAACGTCTCGGGTGCTGGGCAGATAGACCCAGGACAGGGCGCCAATCCATCGCTGGGCATACACTCACTTACACAGACACACTCTATAGGGGGCAATTTTGAGAATTAAATTAACTTGATCCATGTTTTTGGACTGTGGGAGGAACCCGGAGGAAATCCACGCAGACACGGGGAGAACATGGAAACTCCACCCAGATGGGGATTCGAACCGGGAAGCCACCGTGCCGCCCTTCCACTCAACATACTGCTTGAAATCCAAGTGAAATTTAGCTTTAACATCTAGTATGACATGAATAGTATAAATGTAGTGGTAGGAGAAAGCTAGCAAGAGTTATTTGGTTGTTTTTGAATAGAGTGGATGTCTAGATGTGTGTGGATGTGTCAGGTTTTGCTTTCTATATAAACTTGTTTGAGAGTATCTCTTCTGCAAGATATTGTTAGCCTGTTTTGAGGGGTTCCTCCCCCCTCAAAGGGGTTTTATCCATGGAGATACTCCAGAAGTTCTAGGGCCCTGATTAGTATAAATTAATTGAAAAATAAATGAAGCCTCATGTCAGAAGATGAGGTTGTAGAGTTAGTAGACAAAAAGGGACAGTGAATGATGTGGAAAGTGTTAAAAGTATACAAAAGCTTTGTATTAAATTAAGCATAAATTAAATCAACTGTAGCACCATAGCTCATAATTGACAAAGGAGAAAAACAGTTATGGCATCCTGTTTTTTTTTTTCAGAATTGCAACAATGTGGAGAGTTTGCAATTATGGCTAAAAGTTAAGTTTTTTATGCACAACTGCTCGGGTCTGTAAGCTGCTTTTAGGATCATTTTAAAGTTTATTTCAAAGTTGCAGTTACAATTTCCACTAACTGACCACTCTCTCTCTCTCTCTCTCTCTCTCTCTCTATATATATATATATATATATAGTGGGGTGTGAAAGTTTGGGCAGCCTTGTTAATTTTCCTGATTTACCTTTATAAATCATTGGTTGTTTGGATACAAAAAATTAGTAAAATATATCATAAAGGAGACAAACACAGTGATATTTGAGACGTGAGATGAAGTTTATTTGATTTACTAAAAGTGTGCAATAATTGGTCAAACAAAATTAGGCAGGTGCATAAATTGGGGCACCAAAAAAAAAACCTTAACTCAATATTTAGTAGATCCTCCTTTCGCAGAAATAACAGCCTGTTATAGCTTCCTATAGCTTCTAATGAGAGTCTGGATTGTGGCTGAAGGTATTTTAGACCATTCTTCTTTACAAAGCATCTCTAGTTCATTTAGGTTTGATGGTTTCCGAGCACAGACAGCTCTCTTTAGGTGACACCACAGATTTTCAATAATGTTCAGGTCTGGGGACTGAGATGGCCATTCCAGAACATTGTACTTGTTCCTTTGCATAAATGCCTTAGTCGATTTGGAGCAGTGTTCAGCGTCATTGTCTTGTTGGAATATCCAGCCCCGGCGCAGCTTCAGCTTTGTCACTGATTCCTGGACATTGGTCTCCAGAATCTGCTGATATTGATTGAAATCCATGCGGCCCATAACTTTAACAAGATTCCCAGTCCCTCTACTGGACACACAGCCCCACAGCATGATGGAACCTCCACCAAATTTGACTGTAGGTAGTAGGTGTTTTTCTTGGAGTGCTGTGTTCTTTTTCCTCCATGCATAACAGCCCTTGTTATGCCCAAATAACTATTTTAGTCCACAGCACCTTATTCCAAAATGTAGCTGGCTTGTGCTTTAGCATACCTCAAGCGGCTCTGTTCGTGATGTGGGCGGAAAAAAAGGCTTCCTTTGCATCACTCTCTCATACAGCATCTTCTTGTGTAAAGTGCACCGAATAATTGAACGATGCACATTGACTGACTGTTCTCAACATCCTTCGCTTCTGTTTTTCTGAGATTTTTCTTGGTCTGCCACTTCCATTTTCTCACAATGTTTCTCACAGTGGAGACTGAAAGCTGGAATCTCTGAGATAGCTTTCTGTATCCTTCCCCTAAACCATGACGGTGAACAATCTTTGTTTTCAGGTCATTTGAAAGTTGTTTTGAGACTCCCATGCTGCAACTCTTCAGACAAGGTGCAAAGAGCAGAAAAACTTACAATTGCCCCTTAAATACCCTTTCATATAAATGGAGTCGCCTGTGTATGGAGGTCAAGGGTCACCAAACTGACCAAACCAAATTTGAGTTCCAATAATTCATTCTAAAGGTTTTGAAATGAACAAAATGACAACAGTGCCCAAATTTATGCACCTGCCTAATAATGTTTAACCAATTATTGCATCCTTTCTGTAAATCATATAAACTTCATTTCAATTCTCATATATCACTGTGTTTGTCCTCTATATGATATATTTAACATTTTTTTTTATCCAAACAAATGATTTATAAAGGCAAATCAGGAAAATTAACAAGGCTGCCCAAACTCTCGCACCCCACTGTACATACACACACACACATCTGGAATTCAGATTTTCACATCACTTTCATATCACAAAAGTAATCCTTTTGTTCTGGATAATTTACACTGCATCATGCATCATATCCCATAAAAAAATCACACCAATTATCACAATATAAAAAGTATAAAACATCTTTATTATATTGATTTTAACAAAAATATGACCTCACTACTTGGAGTTGTGTTTAAACCACACCCACGTTATTAAAGAAAAATCAACTCGCAGATGGTTCAGTTCAAACCAGAAAACCATGGGCTGAAGGAACATAATGAACAAACACGCTCTCACACACTTGCGCAAACAGAGTAATAAATATATCGGCTGTGAAACGATCTTATGTGGGATGAAGAATCTCAGGTGCTGCTCGTCTCACTCTTCACACTGGAACAAAGTATATAATAATAGTTACATTCAGAAACCCAACACTGTCTTTCAGCACAATAACAAAGAATAAACTTATTATGAATGCATTAATTTATTTAGCATTTATATATTTAATCAGTTAAATTATTTTATTTAATATGGAGGGTGTAAAAGGCACGGTGACTTAGTGGTTAGCACCTCTTAGTGCTAGGGATTCCCGGTTCGAAATCCCCATCTGGGTGGAGTTTCCATGTTCTCCCCGTGTGGGTTTCCTCCGGGTTCTCCGGTTTCCTCCCACGGGATCAATGTCATGGATCAATGTCAAGTGAATTCTCCAAATTGCCCGATATAGAGTGTGTCTGTGTGAGTGAGAGTGTGCCCAGCAATAGATTAGTGCCCTGTCCTGGGTGTATCTGCCCAGCACCCGAAACGTTCTCCCGTGGATGGGCAGGGGGAACCTCGCGACCCTAATAGAGGATAAAGCGGAAGATAAAGGATGGATGGGTGTAAAAGGTGATAAGTAACTAAAGATCAGTAGCTTAAAAGTGAGTCGAACACAAAGATAATATTTAAATAGAAGGTTATGATTCTGACTTCAAGAACTTGATTCTAACGAAGTTATAATGCTGTATATAAAGTATGAGGTAGAAATATTCACAAAACTACCTCTTTGTATCGTGTTTGTCTGAGCCGCCTTCCTTTACTTTCTCCTCCTCTTTCACTTCTGAAATGAAATCAATCTGTTATTGAAAAACTACTTTAAATACAGTTCAATTCTATATAATGATTTGTATTAGTTATTAGCTGATTTGTCTGCATCTGGAGCTTGACAGCATGTCCTTCTTACCAGATTTCTTCTCATCTGCATCTTTTTTGTCTTCCTCCACTCGAGGACGTTTAGCTCCTTTCTTTTGATTGGCTATGTTTCTGCGGCCACCTTCCCCTTCATCCTCAGAGTCGGAGAACTCTTCATCACATGCGATTCGCTTATCTGATGCTCTAACTGTAAACACCCACGCACGTCACAGTAATCAATGTAAATGTTATATACAAATGGTAAATGATGTAAAGATGATTGATTTGTATGAAGCTGAAGGATTTAAATAATGTAATCAATAATGATTAATAGGGGCGGCACAGTGGCTTAGTGGTTAGCACGTTCGCCTCTCAGCGCTAGGGGTTTCCGGTTCGAATCCCCATCTGGGTGGAGTTTCCATGTTCTCCCCGTGTCTGCGTGGGTTTCCTCCGGGTTCTCGGGTTTCCTCCCACAGTCCAAAAACATGGATCAAGTCAATTGAATTCTCAAAATTGCCCCATATAGAGTGTGTCTGTGTGAGTGAGTGTGTGCCCAGTGATGGATTGGCGCCCTGTCCTGGGTCTATCTGCCCAGCGCCCGAGACGTTCTCCCGTAGATGGGCAGGGGGAACCCTCTCGCGACCCTAATAGAGGATAAAGCGGAAGATAATGGATGAATGAATAATGATTAATGTAACAGCAGATTTTAGAACATAAACCTTTTTAGTAATACAGCTGTAAGGCTCAGGTCAGGAAGGAGATAATTATAAAGCATAGATGTAATTTAAGATAATGTGTCAACTTTAGCATCTCTGTGAGACCAGAGCTGTTAAAGCAGAGAAATGGGAAAATCCTCTCAAAGAGAAATCAGAATCTACAACCAGGATGTGATTCAAACTTTAAGCTCAGAGGTTAAACTGTTTCTTACTGTGTTTGCCCTGAAAATTAATGTATTTATTAGAGCCAAATACAGAGAACATGGGGAAAAAAACTTAATTGAAGCTAAAGTTAATTTTCTACTTTGTCTGTGTCTGGGTGTATGTGTCTCCTACTGGAAATGCGCTTGTCGGGATCCTCAGTATCTTCGTCTCCAGTTTCATGCGGAACACTATCTTCAGGAATCGGCTGCATCTGAACACCAGGGGCATGGGGCAGCATCCTCAGGTTCTCAAACAAGCGCTGCCTACACTCACACAGTCATGTAATGAATTAAGTACACCCCCTTTGATGTTATTCATCAGGACTATAGTTTAAAACTTTAAGTCTAAAGGTTTTGAAGTGCAGCATTAAACATATTAGTTTAAAAATTCCACATCACAACCTTATTTTAATAAAAATTAAGCAAAAAGAAGCATAATGCTGCCTTTATAGGAATTAGTAATAACATTACTGTACATATTGATTTAATTTGGTTTAATAAACATAAACAAAACATAACATACAGGGCTTAATTTCATGATTCCAATAACTCCAAGATAAGATATTAGAATAGTTTTTTAGGGTGATAGTCAGAATGTAAAGGTTTGATGGATTTATATGAAACCCATAGCTTACAGAAGAAAATTTGCATTCAAAGTAACAGGTAGTATTTTTAAAATAGTGAAAATATGATAGATTTATTCAAATTATTTTGTTTTGTAAAAGTACGGACATAATGAGGAATTTTCAGACTTATTAAATTTTAGGTTTAAGATCAAAATAAGTAAGCGAGCGGGTCCAAAGAATTAGACATTAAACATGTAATAAATGTTTGTTTGGGCTTTAGCGCCGTATCAGCACGCTGGGGCTATTTATACGGCGGTACATAGGTTGTGTTTCTATTCTATCTTGGTACGGGCCATATCTGGTCCTTCAAATGTAGATGTGTCAGGTAATTTAGTGTTTTCCCTGGTTCTGTGGTCTTGAGTGGGTTTTGGGTATTGTTATCTGTGAAGTATTTCAGTCTTTCTGTTTGTAGTGTTGGGCAGTCAATCAGTATGTGTTTTATTGTAAGTGTGGCTTTACATAGGTGGCAGGTAGGTGCGACTTCCCCTGTAAGCAGATGTTTGTGTGTTAGCTTGGAGTGTCCGATGCGGCATCTTGTAATAGTGGTTTGATTTGCACGATTAACCATTCTAGTGTAGGATTTTTCTACTTTTGGCTCAACTTCAAACAGTTTTTTTTGTGGGTTGTTGTTCCATTCGTTTTATCATTTGTTTTTAATGTATGATTTTTGGGAATGCGTCTGTAGAGGGGCAGAGTCGGGTGGTGATCTCCTCTTCCATTGATGTTCTAGCGACTCTGTCTGCTCTTTCGTTGCCAGGAATTCCAATGTGGCTAGGAATCCAGTAGTAGATTACTTTATATTGTTGTTCTCGTAGGGTTTTGTCTTTTTTCAGTATCTCAGAAGTAATGGGGTGGTCTGTGTCTAGGTTTTTCAAGGCTTTTTAGCATGATATTGAGTCTGTGCAGATAAGGAATTTTTGGTTATTGCATCTTTGTATATATTCCAGTGCTAGTAATAAAACGTGGGCTTCTGCAGTGAAGATAGAGAGCTGTGGTCTGGTAGCCGAATGCTGTGTTGGTGGTTTGTAGATACAATAGCAGCTGTGACTTTTGTCTCGGTTTTGGATCCATCTGTATAAATTGTTATATGGTGTGGGAAACATTTTCTGATATTGAGAAATAATCTGTGGTGTTCGTTTGGGTGAGTGTTGGCACATTTTGGTGGTTTTTGGCATTCAATTCCATGCTCTGGTTCTCCGCAATTGCTGCATATGGCATCGCTTCTACAGTTGGCCGCCCCATGTCAGTACTTCTGGCACTTGAAGCACCTGAGTGGATTTGGTATATAAGGGTTGATCATTGTATTAATATATCCTATGTTTACTTTCTTGGGGGGTTGTGCTCTGTTAAAGGTCAGTATGTAAGTGTTAGTTTTTATGGTATTTTGATAATAATGCGTGTAACGTTTGTAACTCCTTGGGTTGCCATTCCTTCTGCGATTTCAGTATCATCCATTTCTTCAAGCTCTCTGGTCCCTACTACATCTTTGCTGCTGTTAAGAAATGGATGTGGTTTTGCTTTAATTATTTTTTCTCCTGCTAGTTCTGTTGCACGAAGCAGATTTTCCATCTGTACTTTTTTGTTACAGTCAACCAGGATCTGGCCCGATCTCAGTTTTTTAACGTTATTAACTGTTTCAGCTATTCCAAAAATGCCTTTGTGAATTGCAAATGGTGACAGCTTGGTTATTGGGGTTTCTGGAGTTTTAGATTCTAGGAATACAAAGTGTTGTCCACTATATTTTAAAGCTGAGCTCTGTTCCGGTTTCTTATTATTCAGGTCAAGATTGATCATCTTCCATTTTGCAGTAGTTTTATACATTTTGTAAGGTTAATTGTTTCACCATCTCTACTCCCCACCCTCCTCGGGGACCTACATGGGGGTACACAAAGCCGCGGATCTCCAGCGGATATGTACCAGGGATATAGGGATGCTACACTCGAACAGACACTGGGTGGTCATTCTGCTGCTTGATTGACCCTTTAGTCGACGCCTTCTGGGTCTCACGGACATCTGCCTAATGGCAGGTCTGTAGTCTCCCAGGGCACGTCTCGACCAGCCGATTGATTGGAGCGGGCCACTCCAACCTCCCGTCTATGCGAAGTCGGGGCCAAAGTGTTGTGTTGGGGAGGTAGCAGCCGCAGCCACTAGTCCCCTCAAACACCAGGATCCCTTCCTCCGCAGACACGGGTCGCACCTCACTGCAAACAAGGCGCCCCTTTACTCGCCTCTTATAAGCAGCATGGGGGGAGGCCGAGGACCTATTCTATCCCGGGTCCCCACGGGGATGTAATAAATGTAAAATAAATTCTTACTTTATTTTATCCATGTACTCCTGTGTGTTCTGATTAGTCATGTTGGATGGACTGATGTGCAGTTTAAAGTCGGGTCCAAAATATTCAAAATAATCATTATATGGCAGCTCTATGGAAAAACACACACACAAATGTACTTAGTTAGAATGAGACATTAGAAAAGCTCTTGAAATTTGTGGGTGTTTCATAATTTTGCCCATTTAATGTACAAACACACAAAAACCTACCATCAGGTATCTCAGTATCTAGAGCCACGGCAGTTTCATAGGTCCAGCAACGTGCCACATTCCGTATGGTGTATCCTCCTCCACCCAGCATCAACAATGGCAAATTAAATGACTTCATGTACTCCACACATTTAGCATGTCCTGTAGGTAAGCGCAAGAAAGAAAGAGAAACAAAATGTAAGAACATTTAAATTTTCAATCATAAACAAGCAATTTACATACATACAGCACATATCTTTCACCTCTTATGTAAAAATACAGCTGCAAAATATGTATATGCAACCACAAAAATTATACTCAACTACAGACTATACTCTTTGTCTCACTGGCTAGATAGAGATGTTAGTAGTTCATGCATTCACTTTGCTCTGGAGGGCAGTAAACTACCCATCTACATGATCTAGCTGAAAATAAAAAGTCAAACAGCAGATTTTCTGCTTTAAACAGTTTATCTACCCCGTCTATGATGACTGTGAAGTGCTAAGTGCATATTCCTGGTAACTGAATTTCGATCTGGAAGTTCCTATCCATATGCATATTAAGGTCCTAATAAGTAAAAAAAAAAAAAGAAAACATCTGCAATTCCCATTTCCAGAGGTGCTTGCTTTAATATATATATATATATATTATATATATATGCATTTCAGTGCGGCACTGAAATGATGCTGTTCCGGGGCGCCATCTCATCTATGTAGAGCCTGCAGTATCTGCCTCATTTAGTTATGCTGCTCTAGTCAGTGATGCCAGAGTCACATGCTGCACTGTGTCAATAAATTACTTATTTATTAAATGCCGTGCCTTATTAGCTCTAACTGCCTTCCTTGTCTGTTTCTTTTGAGGTGTGACCGGCTTCCTGGAGATCTTCATCCATGGCTCTGCCGACAAACACTTATAGGACTCACTTATAGTTTTCTAGTTTTTAGTTTTTACATTTGTTAAATGTCTCTACATGGCTGTCCTACATTGTTGTTGCTACCTGGCCGCTCAAGGAGGATGAGTCCCCCACTGAGTCTTGGTCCTCCCAAGGTTTCTTCCTTGAATAACAACATAAAAGGGAGTTTTTTCTTGCCACTGTCGCTTCGGCTTGCTCTTTGGGGGTTTAAAGGCTTTTCATTCTGTAAAGCTGCTTTGTGACAATGTACTGTTGTAAAAAGCGCTATATAAATAAATAACTTGAACTTAATTTCTAATCAGCCAATCACATGGCGGCAACTCAGTGCATTTAGGCATGTAGACATGGTCAAGACAATCTCCTGCAGTTCAAACCGAGCATCAGTATGGGGAAGAAAGGTGATTTGAGTGCCTTTGAACGTGGCATGGTTGTTGGTGCCAGAAGGGCTGGTCTGAGTATTTCAGAAACTGCTGATCTACTGGGATTTTCACGCACAACCATCTCTAGGGTTTACAGAGAATGGT
>JAFMOD010000343.1:1088817-1135987 GCA_019802435.1 Corydoras maculifer
AGCCTACCGGAGTATTGTTGCTGACCATGTCCATCCCTTTATGACCACAATGTACCCAACATCTGATGGCTACTTTCAGCAGGATAATGCGCCATGTCATAAAGCTGGAATCATCTCAGACTGGTTTCTTGAACATGACAATGAGTTCACTGTACTCAAATGGCCTCCACAGTCACCAGATCTCAATCCAATAGAGCATCTTTGGGATGTGATGGAACGGTGGATTCGCATCATGGATGTGCAGCCGACAAATCTGTGGCAACTGTGTGATGCCATCATGTCAATGTGGACCAAACTCTCTGAGGAATGCTTCCAGCACCTTGTTGAATCTATGCCACGAAGAAGTGAGGCAGTTCGGAAGGCAAAAGGGGGTCCAACCCGTTACTAGAATGGTGTACCTAATAAAGTGGCCCGTGAGTGTATATATACATACATACACACACATTTTTTTTCCTTCTTTTTTTTTATTTCTACTGAGTGCCATACTATCCCTTTGCTGCTGCCAACAATATGAATTTCTGAATTGTGGTACTAATAAAGATTTATCTTACCTATCTAGGTACAAAAACATAATAAAATAAAATAAATGATTAAATAAAATGACGACTTCAGCATTGTTGTAAGAATGTGGTCTTTCATATGTAGTCTGGAGACACATACAAATTTTGCCTATGCGAATAAATTGAGAAAATATGCATTGGAACTACTATTTTTTTTTGCCCATACCTGTTGCAGCCCCCCCCAACCAGTCAGCACTACCAGCATGGAAAACAGCCATACATCTTGGTGCAGCAGAAGCTACTATCAGATCATGTTTAGCTGACAAATAGTCTGCTGTCCTTCAGACCACAATGCACTGCATACATGAGCTACGAGTACAACTATTCAACTGGTCTGACAATGTGAATGACATATTTCTGTTGCGCGTGATGTACTGACTCCTACCAAAAAATATGAACATGCTTTAAAGGAGAAGGGTGTGGCTTGCATGAGTGTGAACTGTCCAGATGAGCTGTGACACTAATGTAAAGAATCCTTAAAAAAAAAGCATTATATGCTCTGCACACTGCCATTTGTTTATATTTGTTTGTAAATTGTATTTTTCTATATAAAATTTCTATTGTACATATAACCATTATATACAAAAATAAAGGAACTGAACAAATAACAGAACTAATACCCTGGCAGTCTAACATTTATGCATCATACTGTACCCTGCATTTATTCTGTGTTAGTGTTAACACTGTGTAAAGTTACCTCGGATAGAGAGGTTAAAGCAGCCCAGCCTGTCTCCAGAGAGCGAATCTGCCCCACACTGCAGCACAACAGCACTTGGTTGGTACATCTCCATCACTTTAGCCATCACCTGTAAACACAAATTGCGGAAACATGTAAATTGCTTTGGATAAAAGCATCTGCAAAATAATTTAATAAAATGTAATGTGACAAACCAAACTCTAGTTCTAAAATAAATGAAGAAACTTACCGGTTTGAAAATCCGTCCGTATGATTCGTCATCAATTCCGTCTCTTAAAGGAAAATTTACTGCGTAGTATTTACCCTTCCCCGCTCCGATGTCCTGCATGCAACACACAATACAGACATTACCCACACATCAAGAAAGTTTTTTTTTTAAATTCTTTTCAGTGTGTGTGTGTGTGTGTGCACATGTACCCTCAGGTCCCCGGTGCCAGGGAAATACTCTCCGTATTTGTGAAAGGAAACGGTCATGACACGATCTGTGGTATAAAAGGCCTCTTCTACGCCATCGCCATGATGAATATCAATATCAATGTACAGCACCCTCTGGTGGTACCTGAAAGGAATAATTCATTTGTATATTTTTTTAATTATTAATACATACAATTCTGAATATTAACATTCTATACGGTTCTTTACTTTTCATATCTAATTGTATATTAAATATGAACACCAGTAACCCTGAGTGCCAATTCAGACCCAAATAAGACTCTAAACCTGATTCACCAGTGACTGCAACTGATTAAACCCTAAACTACATTCCCAAAAGGACCTTTACTGAGATTGGATTTATTTTAAGACCTGATCTGAACTTGAATTTCATCATTTTATTGGCTACTTAACTGAAAAACACTCACAAGATCATTTTACATTACACTACAACTTTGAAGTTTAAGATGAAAAAGGTGGAGCTTACTTTAGCAGCTCCAGAATAGCGAGCACAATGTCATTGACGTAGCAGAATCCTGAAGCCTCTGACTTTTTGGCATGGTGCAGACCACCTGCCCAATTCACCGCAATGTCCGTTTGCTGACGATTTAACTTTACAGCACCAGCTACAAATATTCAGATACACAAACATACACAAATCTTTAGATTTCCTTCCACTGTAATTGGTTTACAGTTCCCATGTAATTCTGTTCTCAGTATTTCCTTATTAAAATATTCATGTTTCAAAATGCACAGCTCCTTTAAAAGAATTTATTTGAAGCCTCACAGCAGAATATCCTTTTGCATATTATACATTGAGCTCATTCTGAGATTTAAATATCAGGTATGACTGACCTGCTGAACCTCCTGTTGAGAGCTGACAGAATTCAAATAATCCATCAAACACAGGACAGTCCTCACCAACGTTGACTACATATGGGCACGCACGCACACATGTGCACACACACACACATACAAGATAACATTGGAAAATTGCATCTATAATAATAATAATTAATAATCATAATCATAATGATAACAATAATCTTACAGCGCTGCATTTGTTTGCTAAACTCAGACATATTATCAGGACGGATGGAGCGCAGAAACTTGATGTAATCATCGCTGTGATACTTTGTCATCTCATCTGCTGTTGCCTTATGAGGTCTCTTAACACATGAAAATAAGATGCATAATAAATTAAATTGTGGTGATGTAATTACATTTAAACTGGGAAGAATCCATGGTTAATATGTATTTGTTTTGGCAGTCCGGGGGTTGTGTGTGGTGTGTCCATGCATATAAATCAAACTCACATAGATCTCCATCTTCCTGTACAGGCCATAATTAAGTAGCAGGTTGTGAGTCATACGAATTCTATGAGGTTTCATCGGGTGACCCTGACCATAATAATAATTGCCTATGTCACCTGTAATACACATACAAATACACACAATCAGCATTTTTTAAGTTTTAGAAACACCATAGGCAGGACATCAAAAAAGCCAGACACACAAAAAACAAAATTTCCAAATATTTAGCATGGTGGCTTAATGGTTAGCACATTCGCGCCTCAGCGTTGTTGATTTAAGTTCAAATCCCAGTCTGGGTGGAGTTCCCATGTTCTCCCCGTGTACGTGTATGTTTCCTCTGAGTTCTCTGGTTTCCTCCCACAATCCAAAAACATGGATTCAAGGTAAATCGAATGCTCTAAATTGCCTATATAGTGTATGTGTGTGTGAGTGGCCAGCGAGAGATTGGCAATAAATAAATGCATGAATGAATGAATATTTACTGTCTACAATTCACCTGACTTTGGACAAAAGTTAAGAACCTGGAGCTCCTAACGGAACCAACGTAGGCATGAAAAGAACACAGACTGCGCATAGAAAATTAAATTGCTAAATTGCCCCTATCTTAATTGCCACCATATAGTGTATGTGTGTCTGTGTGAGTGTGTACCACCCCTTATCCCCCATAACCCCCTCATCTAAATCATATAAACTGTACAATGCAAATATGAATTTGTTAAATGACATTTTTATTATATTACGTTGATAATGCAAGTGCCACAGCAATAACAACGAAATATTTACTATGAACCCTTGATTCCAAATAATTACGTAAAACTGTATAATAATAATTGCCTATGTCAACTGTAATACACATACAAATACACACAATCAGCATGCAGTAATCATGTAATCATCAAGAAAAACCATAGGCGGGACATCAAAAGGCCAGACACACAAAAAACAAAATTCCCAAATATTTAATATGGGTGGCATGGTGGCTTAATGGTTAGTTAAGGTTTGCTTCCTTTCATTGTTGATTCAAGTTCAAATCCCAGAGTTCCCATGTTCTCCCCATGTACGTGTGTTTCCTCAGAGTTCTCCGTTTACCTCCCACAATCCAAAAACATGGATTCAAGGTAAACTGAATGCTCTAAATTGCTTATATAGTGTGTGTGTGTGTGTGTGTGTGTGTGTGTGAGAGAGAGAGAGAGAGAGAGTGCCCGGAGATAGATTGGCATCCTTGTGTGTGTGTGTGTGTGTGTGTGTGTGTGTGTCTTCCCAGCGCTCGAGGCATTCTCCTCTGGATGGACCCTAGAAGAGGGTTTCGTATCTTTGGACAGGACTTAAGAACCTTGAGCTCCTAACGGAACCAACGCAGGCATGAAGAGAACACTGACTGCATACAGAAAATATCTAAATTCTTAAATCTTAATTGCCACCATATGATGGGGGATAAGGGGGTGGCACACACTCACATACTAGTATGTGCGTCTGTGTAAGTGAGTGTGTGCCACCCCCTTATTCCCCATACCCCCCCCCCCATCCAAATCATATAAACTGTACAATGCAATATGAATTAGTCAAATGACATATTTTATGTTACGTTGATAATGCGAGTGCCACAGCAATAACAATGACATATTTACTATGAACCCTTTATTCCAAATGATTCCGTAAAACTGCGTTATATCAGACTAAGTAATTTCTATCAGATGTACAGCAGCATCTTAACAATAAAGATACTGTAGAATTTATATTCATATTCATATTAATTTAAACCGGGTTTGTTTTCGACCTGTATTCAACCAGTTCCCGCCCTACTATAGCCTTATACCAAAAATATATTGGTTACAAATAAGACTGACATTTATATCAGCAAATTGCTTGTGGAATCGCAAAAAGGAGGTGGGACTTAACATGATACAGGCGGGTAGAGCGTCGCTTTGTTTTGTGCTAAGCTAATAAGAGAAATTTAGAAGATGAATGAAGCTTACCGTCATAATAATAACACACTTTCTTTTTAGTGCCTGCTTGAAGAGTGAACGCCATAATGCAGAAGTGGGATTAGAGAAATCCCCAAATTAAGAGCGAATTGCGGTTGACACTGAACTACGTGCACCGACAGTCTACCGACTCCGACAGCCTATTCGATTCTGTGACGTAGAATGAGTGGGCGGGGCGTCCGCGTCCCGTATTTCTTCATCCATCCAACCATCCATTATTTCCAGGGGTTCCCCATGCCCATCCAGGGGAGAACGTTTCGGGCGCTGGGCAGATACACGCAGGACAGGGCGCCAATCCATCGCTGGACACACACTCTATATGGGGCCATGTTTTTGGACTGTGGGAGGAAATCGGAGAACCCGGAGGAAACCCACGTGGACACGGGGAGAACATGGAAAGTCCACCCAGATTGGGATTCGAACCGGGAATCCCTAGCGCTGAGAGGCGAACGTGCTAACCACTAAGCCACCATGCCACCCTGTATTTCTTCATTATACATTATATTTGTAACAGCCATCCAGCCATCATCTTCCGCTTTATTCTTTGCTAGTGGATAGCAGAGGAAAGGGGGGGGGGTACATTTTGGGCGCTGGGCAGTTACACCCAGGACAGGGCACCATTACTATTACTGGACACACACCTACTTACACAAACTGTATATGGGGCAATTTGGAGAATTCAGTTCACCTTGAGCCATGTTTTTGGACTGTGGGAGGAAACCGGAGAACCCGGAGGAAACCCACGCAGATACGGGGAGAACATGGAAACTCCACCCAGATTGGGGTTCGAACTGTGAATTGCTAGTGCTTAGAAGCAAACATGCTAACCACTAAGCCCATATTTTTAACATTTGGTTTTAATTTGGTTTTGTTTGAAAATAAACTGCAAATCAAGGTAAAGCTTTTTTTAAAAAGTTGAAGCAAACATTTTTTGTGAACTAAATAAGCATAACAGTGGAATACAGAGTACCTATTGCATACATTTGGTGATTTAACAGACGCTTTTGTCCAAAGTGACTCAAAAAGCGAGCACAGGGTTAGCCCAAACATTCCTGAAGCAATGAGGGTTAAGGGCTCAAGGACCGACATTGGCAATTTCACTTGACCTGGGATTTGAACCCACAGCCATCAAATTGTATGCCCAACATACTAACCATTGAGCTACCATACCCTCATATGCCTTTTTCTAATTACAATATTTTCTTTTTATACGTGGTTTATTTATTAGTGCAGTCTTTCAAATACCATCTGTCTATCCATTATCTTCAGCTTAATAGTAGGGTTGCTGTGGGGTTCCCATGACCATCCAGGGTGAAGCTTTTTAGACCGATGAGCAAATAAACACAAGACAGGGTGTGTCAGGCCACACACACACACACAAAACATAGGGGTAATTGAGCAATATACTTTAAATTCATGTTTATGGATTTTATTAAACTGTTTACACATAAAGCAGACATAATAAACTCACAACATAATTATCAGATAATTTAAACTTGGCTTATACAAAAATCCTTCACCTTTACCTGTGCAAAATGTTTTAAAAAACTAAAGTACATAATATCACTGTATTTAAAACTTAAAGGTAACATCAAAACGCTTTTTATGTATCACATTCGCTTAATAGTTTGTGATGAATCTGAAGTTTATAGACAACATATACAGCAGAGACATCCATTCAATTCTTAAAATAATATTACATTGGTATTTACACTTGATTCATACAGTGATTCAAATGCATCAAGAATTTCTAGTATTTTTTAAATTATTATTGTAGTAATTTTATTAAGAATTTAGTTTTTCAATTATAATTTTTTTTTTATTACTATTTTAGTTTTGTCAAGATTCTACTGGATGGCAGCTAAAAAAGAAGAACAGGATGATGTCCATGACTTGCTTTTATGGCTGTAGCTTTTGTGGCCTATGCAATCTCGGAAAAGTACTTCTGTCTATTTCTGTATACATTAAATGGCAGTCACCATGAATGGTTAGTGACAATGTAATTGTTAACGAACCGCATGCCATCCCTCAATTTCTGAGAGCAGTTTTGATATTTTGCTCTCTTTGTTGTCTATGATGACATGTCTGTTGTATCATTGTGCTTCAAACCAGTAAATGATAATGTAAACACTTTAAGGTTGCACCACTATGAACTAGTTGATAGTTTCATGTAAAGATGATTAATGTAGGATGTTTTACTTAGCATGTAATGACAAGAAGTAAAAGGAATAATGAGATGATTATGCCTTGTCATTTCATAATAAAAATAACAAAGAATAATTTATAACTTGTGCGAAAGTGCTTATCAGATTTGTTTTTCGAGCTCTAATGTAGGTAATGGTCTTACTGAAAGTGTCAGTTATGATTAACAAAGCTTATAGAAGCAATCATGAATGTGCTCTCCAGCGTGTTCCTCCTCATGTATCTTACACCACTTAGAGGTACCTAGTGGTGGAAACGAAAAACAAAAAGCAGTTGAAATCCGAATTTATTAATTTGTCTATTATTTTAAAGAGGAAAAAATCAGGTGTTTAGTTGCTGGACTGGATACACAAGTGCCTTTTTGGTGTGAAGTTTGTATATACTTCCGCTGTCTGCAGGGGTTTCCTCGGAGAGCTCCAGTTTTTTTTTTTCTTACATGGACCAAAGATATGTCAAAATGTTAATTGCCTGTACACAGTTGCCTGTTGATACATATATTTGTCCTGCAAAGAACTGGTGACCTTCCCAGAATGTTTCCCAGTAGAATATGTTAATGATTTGGTAACCAGGAAGATCATGGAATGTAATCAACATTTACCTTACAAGAGGCCTAATCTGACAGTGCTTTTAATTAGTGTGGTAAAAAGTTAAATATATTTTAGGAGAACATACTATACTTTACCAGCCTCATGTCCCCAAGGATGGACAACAGTAATGCCACTGCATTATTTATGTGATGGAAAAATGTTGATAGAAATGTAGATCTTTCATACTGATTCATTACAAACATTAAATCACATTTGTTACTTGCTGCAGCAGTTTACTATAGTCTTGCTCTTTCAAGAGAATGAAGCTTTGTATTTTAGTAGCGCGTTGCGTCATCATATGCGCTGACATCTGTTTCATAAAACTCCTCGAGTTTCCACTGTAGAGTTTCAAACGTAGGGCGGTCAAGAGGCGACTCCTTCCAGCAGTCCTGCATCATCTCATATATCCGCTTTGGACAGTTAAAAGGACACGGCATCCTGTAGCCATTCCGGAGCATGTTAACCACCTGGGCATTACTGAAAACTGCAATAACAAAAAAAAAACAGCTCTACCAAATACCATATTTTAAAAAATAAATAAATATTGCAGTATATATAGTGCATTGCATGTATAGTGTCATAAATAGTGCATTGCAGCCTACAATATGCAATATTATAAAATTGGTATTTCCAGTATTTAAATATAATTGGCTGAACCATTTGTCCAGGCGTGACATTATTGAAGTCAAGGAAGACCAAGTTTATTAATTATATATTGTTTTTTTTATAATTATATATTGTTTTTTATTATAGTGTGCTTTTAACTGCACTCCCCTAGGCATCAGGCCTAATAACACCTTGTGTTATTTTCCCATTATTTGTTAACTATAATGCATGCCCTCTCGTGCCTTATTGCTTTAATATTCATGTCATATGCACTTACTAGGATAGGGAGTTTGTCCGTAGGTCATGATTTCATAAAGCAGGATGCCAAAGCTCCATACATCACATTTAATGGTGAACTTATTTTCGTGTAGAGCTTCGAGTGCTGTCCACTTTACAGGGAGCTTAGTGCCCAGTCTCACCTCGTAAACCCCCTCGTCTTCCTCATCTTCCTCATCCTCACTCCCTTTCTAAAAAACAGAGAGACAGGCAACTTTGTGTTGAGTGTGTGATTTTATATTAGGATTAGCAGTGTGTTTGTCGTCTCACCTTAAATACTCTTGCCAGGCCAAAATCTGCCACCTTACACACATTGTTTTCTCCCACCAGGACGTTGCGCGCTGCCAAGTCTCTGTGAATGTAATTCTGGAGTTCCAAGTATGCCATGCCAGCTGCCACCTGAGCTGCCATCTCCACCTGTTCACTCTTAGTTACTGTCTGACCTTTGTCTTCTGTTCAACCCACACAGAAAGGCATTGTTTGAAAACAACACTCAGTACAGCTCTGAACAAAAAAGTAGAATAGGAAGAAAATAGGGACAGTAAGTACTCACTCCTTAGGTAATCCAGCAGGCTGCCATTCCGCATAAGCTCAGTGATTATGTAGATGGGTTCACCGATGGTACACACAGCATACAGCTGGATCAGCTTTGGGTGGCGCAACTTTTTCATGAACTGAGCTTCACGAAGGAAGTCCTCAGGATCCATACTGCCTGATGGACACACACACAAAGACAAACATACACATGAAACCATAAACCTTAAGAGTATGCTTTCCTTCTTCTTGCTTCAGTTGTCTGAAGAAGCAGAAACCACCTGCTTGGAGGGACAGGGTTTGTTTATACCTGTCATATTGGATTTGGATGATGTCATTTTAAAAGGTAATCAGGTTTAACATGCTTCCAACAACATACCAGATCTTAGGTGAACAATGTCATCAGCATGCTACTCTTTATCTTATGTTTACTTATCATTACTATAATTTACTTTAAACTTGAACTGTTTAACTGCTTTGAAGCTCTGCCTTTGCTATCAGAATTTTGTTTAGGCCTGTATCTGTATGCATATATATATATATATATATATGTATATATATATATATATATATATATATATATATATATATATATATATTTTTTTTTTTTTGGTGCATGTGTATCTTGTGGCTAATGTACCTGCCTGTTATTGTCTCGGAATGTTGTAGTATTAGTTTAGCAAGAAAAAAAGGTATGTTATTATATTTTTTGCCTGTTATTTGGAGGAATTTGATAAACTAATATGAGATAGAATGTTGCTCCAGCATATCTGTGTATTATTGTTTGCTTTTTGTTTGCACAATAAAAAAAATCAAATGTGTATCAATGTTTTGTGTGTGTAACTGTTGCTGTTTTGGACCGATGTTGATATGCTTATGTATGTTTATATGGTGTGTGGGTGTGTGAGTGTGTGTATATGCCTGGTTTGGGAGTTTTCACGGCCACGACTGTAGTATTATTCCACAATCCTTCAAAAACCTCTCCAAACTGACCAGTTCCCAGTTTTTTTAACAGCTTAATAGAGGAGCGTGGAATCTCCCACTGATCAGTCGTGTTGTATGAGAGTCCATTAGTCTGTGGAACTATGGCCTAACACACATACACACAAATAATTTATTTAATATTTATATAAAGTCTTAAAATATAAACCAAGCTTAGACAGGATGTAAATTAGGGTTGGTACCTTTTTGCAGGGCTGGTTGAGTCGTACACAGAGTCCATCTTCATATGTTTTGTAATGTTCTACAAGCTCTTTTAGTGTGGCAAAGCTTCGCCTTTTAGTTACAAAATACTGTCCAGTCTCCAACTGCTTAATTTTATAGTGCTTCACAACCCCATTATCCAACACTACAAACACACATCAAATGTTTGTAATAATGCAGTGTAGGGTCTTTACACAGCCTTACATTTATTTCATATAAACTTAATTATAAATATTACCAATATAGCTTTAACTATAGCTAAAACCATACAACATGATTTTACTTGGAATACTTTATGTGGGGACCAACTTGGTCACAATAACATGAGGTCCCCACAGTGTGTGTGGGTAAAGATCCACACAGTGTTATAGAAACATGTAAACATATATACACACACATTTCAGGGGGTATACAAATATTAGTATACTAATATTAACTCATTATTTATAATTAATTACATTTACATTTAGATTTACATTTAGTCATTTATCCAAAGTCTTTTATCCAAAGCGACTTACAAATGAGAACAACACAAGTCACAAGTTTAAAAGCTTTACAGAAAATAGTGTTCAGTTATCAGATCCTGTTTTTATTACTAAAAATTTTTACTTGTAATTAAAAGCCTTAATAAAATAAGTACTGAAAATAAAACTAAGCAAAAGAAAAAAAAAGTAACAACATGAATCACAAACTTATTAACATTATTCAGCTATAAAACTGATGGATATGACTTGTTTAACCATTAACAAAATGAATGCGGTGTAAGATATGGCACTACATTGCGCCGATACTGATTAGACCCAAGTGACACTGAGAATGAGGAAGTGCAGCATTACTAAATAAGATACAGAAACTCCAGAAAGTCTGCAGGCCAACAGAACAAAATTGTTCCTCTAACACGTTTAGCACTCTGCACTGCACTGATGATGTTGTACTGCACATAGGTTTAAAGGTTCATTATCACAATAAATAAATGCCTCAAGTGGATACCAAAATGTTCAGAATTTCTATGTGGTGCATATACCTGATAGAGAAAGTTCTCCTGGTTGACTTTCACACTCTCGTATGAGGAACGCTCCTTGGGTATTCTCTTCAGACAAAAGCAGTTTTTCTGCATCAGCACGTTTTGTATCAGCAAAAAACCACCTACACACACACACGAAGTTTGAAAGTTTAAAAGCTTTACAGAAAATAGTGTTCAGTAATCAGATCCTGTTGTTGTTACTAAAAAAAAGTCTATTGCACATTCACACACAATCACTTTAATAAAGATAAAAACAACCACTAAATATTTAACCACTTATCACTCACAGCAGTATGTGTGGGATCAGTGCATCATAGAACCGACAGGGTTCCGTGATTTATTACACACAGAACTAAATGATTAACAAAGAAAGGACATTTGATTCAATATTTACTTACGTCAGACTTCACACTTACACACTGACAACGAAATGTCTTTGTATGCTGTATGATTAAGTAATGAGCCTGGAATGGAAGGACTGCTGTCTACATAGTTTTCCCATGTATTGTTTCAGTATCTAAAAGGATTCAATTCATCCACTAACACTTTCCATTTAATCTACTTGGGTGTAGTTTTGGGTGGGAATTAATCCCTAGTGTTTTACCTGACCCAACCTAGGAGAGAAAATTATTCATTTTTTAATAAGGAGATATTTTAAAGCATAATCAACCGAGCATGCAATGATTCTAATAGAAAGACAGTATAACGCGAGTAAAGCAGAGTGTATTATGGAGCATTTCAATTTTATAATAGAAATTTTAAAAAACATTATCACAAAATGGTTTTCAAGTTTATTTATTTACTCAATTATATATTTTTTAAATAGTACACAGTCTTGAGGCAAATTTACAAGGGCTGAACCCCTGAGAAGCAAGCTAAAGTAATACAAAGAAAAAAAAAATGGTATTTTTTATAGGAAAAAGTTGGGGACTTATCCTCCGTTGTACAGATGCATAGATTTTCTATTATCTCTACACTATATATATTAGATGTGGACAAAATTGTTGGTACCATTACAATAAAAGAAAAACAAATCAAGGTCACTGAAGTAACTTGAATCTGACAAAAGTAATAGAAAACCATAAAACTGTTAAAAGTATATTATAAAAAAGAAAGACTAGAATTTTGACAAAAATTCGTACTGATAATCGACACAGCTGGCAGAATGCTGAAGTGGTTTTATTTGGTCGGTCAGTCTTAAGAAGTTCAACAATAGATAAATAAATTGTGTTCAGTCAAAGTCTTGTGAATAATCTCTCTGATCCTTAGTCCACAGTAAAGATTAAATTGCTCAAAAGGTCTTTGCTGTAATCCCTTCACGATGATCCCTCTGATCCTTAGTGATAATAAAAGTCCTTTTAAGGCTGTTGCTGTAGCATCCTGACATGGCTGAAAAGTCTCACCTCATGGCTTCTCATATTTATACTGCATTCCGTTATAGCCAACACATCCATATAATAAAAGCTGTTTATCTTACAGGGTAGGTGGCTGCAAGCTATTTGTAAACACACTTAATATTCCTTACTAAATAAACTAGGCCTAATTAATTATAATGTGCTATATAAAACCTCAAATATTTTAATAAATCAAACTTTAATGTGGGAGAGTGAGGTATGAATACAGTCTCATATCCCAAAATTGAACAAGACGTATGGCATTAACAAAACATACCCCATACTGGAAATATTAAGAGTATTCAGTCACCTACAATGATGGGAAATTGACACCCTCTTTTAATTGTATTATTTAATAAATCAGGGCATAACTAAATATCATCTTCATAATTAAAGGAACATTTTAAAGAATACATTGAACTTAAAAATAATTAAATTATGCAAGCACCACTTAAGTTTGGGTTGTATGACAGTTAGAGATTGATATTGCAATGTATCTTAAACTATATTTGTCTGAAATGACCCAGGACCCAATTTAAATATATTTCTAGTTTTTACACTTATTTCAAAATTAAGATTCCAAGATCTTAGAGACAGAGAATCTGATATTGAGACTAGCAATTACAAATTGTTTGTTTAGTGTTTTGTTGTGCCATTGTACATGTTTTGTACTGCAATAATAATCAGTGTAAGGAGTCTCAAAAATAAAAAAACATGCTTTTCTCTGAATATTCCTGTGTCTTGGTGACTACCTGCTGAGTCACAATGCTAACTAACTAAAGTACAAGAAAATAAAAACATGTGGCTATTAAGTGCAAAGCATTCAATAAAACAATTCAATAAAACAGGGTCAAGTGCAACATGACAATAAATCAGTATCAAACCTCATCATGAGTTATGTCCCTTTAGGGCTGGGAAATTAGTCACATGACTGACTGCATTGTCACACAGGCCTTAAACAAAAGATTTAAAAAATCAAAGACATTCAAAAGTATTTATACCCTTAAAAACTAAAACGTCAATGCATCTTTCCTGAATAAAATTCTTTAATACTTTTATGTTCTATTGTTCTGAGAACAAAACTAGAAAGCTGTGTAAATAATGATTAAAAACTAAAAGATTATATACTGTTATATAAAGCTGGCCATTTTTCTATTTGTACTTCATTAAAAAATAAAAAAAAATAATGTATATATATATATAAAAAAGCATAATTGTTTTCAAATGATACATAGTTTATGACTAAGCCTTTAAAAAAAACTAATGTGGAGCATTCATGTTTTTGCTTTAAAAATGACCTGGGCATTTCACGACATATGGTACTTTGACTGCCCCTTGAGGTCAATGACAAATCAAAAATTTATTCTAAATAAGTATACAACAGGGCGGCACGGTGGCTTAGTGGTTAGCACGTTCGCTTCTTAGCACTAGGGATTCCCGGTTCGAATCCCCATCTGGATGGAGTTTCCATGTTCTCCCTGTGTCTCCGTGGGTTTCCTCCGGGATCTTCGGTTTCCTCCCACAGTCCAAAAACATGGTTCAAGTCAACTGAGTTCTCCAAATTGCCCCGTATAGAGTGTGTGTGTGTGTGTGTGTGTGTGTGTGTGTGTGTGTGTGTGTGTGAGTGAGTGTGTGCCTAGCGATGGATTGGCGCCCTGTCCTGGGTGTATCTGCCCAGCACCCGAAACGTTCTCCCCTGGATGGGCATGGGGAACCCCACCGCGACCCTACTAGAGGATAAAGCGGGAGATAATGAATGAATGAATGAATGAAAAGTATACAACAAACACATATTCGCAGCTCTTCCCAATAGTGTTTAATGTGGTTTAGGTCAGGTCTCATCCACAGCAAACTCTTCCAATTTTATTGACATTGCTTTTGTGCACTAGGGCACAGTCATGCAGTCAAGTTGGAAGCATATACCTGTAGTCATTGATGAAGATGTGTATCCCAATACATTTGCCCATATAGTATCTCACGATAAAAAACCTGAATAATGGTCAACATTGCATGACCACACTGAAAGACCTCAAACCCACCCTCACGTATATCCAACAGATTATAGTTTTATTAGTTTAAAACATTTTTTCATTCAAAAAGTACCAAATGTTCACAGGACACAAAGGACTATTAGGTTAGGATGAATTTTTTTTTCTTAAAAACAAAAAGCTATTTTCCTTAAAAATTGAATTATAAATGTTTACATGGTTAAGTACTAAGAATTGTTTTTACTTATTTTCCACCGAAAAAACAAAAATAATATTGTTATTGGATTATTTATTTATTATATTATGTAGCTTCATTAGCTACACTGATATCAGACTACAGATTATTTGTATTAATAAAGAACTAATGTGGATCATCCATGATTTAAAAAAAAAAAGTCACCTGGGTAATTTTTGGTGCCACATATGGCCCTTTGATCATCTCTGTCTGAACTAATGATTGTATGAATTATAGATAAATAAGTTTACAACATACACATATTGACCATTTTTCATTCGATTTATAAGCTCACAAATATTTTTTAAATTACTAGTCACCCTTAAAATTGTTTTTATTTAAAACTAAGTTTAAATAAAAATTGCACTTTACAAGACTCTAAGTTAATATGGCCCCTTATGAAATGTAATTGCCAAGCCTGCTAAAAAAACACATCTATTTACATAATGTAAATAGAATTAATAGAATTTTAATTTTATTTTAAATTCCCTTAATATGAATTGCATATATATATTGTTGTGTTAATAAAAGATATAGAGTACTTTATAAAAATTGGTGACTTTAGACCAAACAGTTAGGGACTGTAAGAACCTTTTCAAGACCCCAAGCTATATCATAGCAAATTAAGACATTTTTTTTCTTTTTTTTTTTGTGATTTACTGATAACCTGGCTGACTGATAAAGTCACAGTTTGTAATTATGTCTCTCTATGACAGATGCTTAGATAGAACTGAAGAAACTTTTTCATATTTCCTGGATGTGTGATGGGAACTACCTATTTTTTCATGTGTTGACTCTGAAGGAAGTAAGTGATTTTGTGTAGAAGAAAATTTGTGGCTTGTACTTTACAAGAAGTGCTTTACAAATCAAACCATGAGTAATGTATGTGATGCACAGTGACTGGAATGACTTTACAATTACCTGGTTAAAACTTTAATATAAATATTATTATATTATATCTCTCTGCATCGGTCACATCGGCTGGTAATGACAAACTGACACTAAAAGTCCATAAAAGCTTAGCTTTTTATTTCTCTTAACAAGATTGTTCTAGATGGAAATATGTGACGTAATCTTGAGTAGTATTTGTAACCAGATATTAATACATTCACTGATAATGTACATTAAGAACTAGGAAGGTTGTTTTTCAAAAATTCACCTTTTCTGATACGATATATTTTATAGTCTTTTAAAAGTCTTTTAAACTGACCTCAGTTTTTCTTGTTTGCTGCTAAATAGTTTGAATTAGCAGTTCAGTATCAGTGGCTACTCATTCCATCGGTTGTATATGGTCAAAATCAGAGTCAGAGGATGTACTTTACCAACATATTGATCAAGATCAATTGAAGATAAAAAACTATTAACACTGTTAAAAACTATTCATCAGTGAGTTCAAATGAAATGATTTTCCCTGGAACCTGCAATCAGTGCAAATAAAAGAGGATACCTACCCATAGTGCAGAAACTATGTGCTCTGTGTGTGTGTGTGTGTGTGTGTGTGTGTGTGTGTGTGTGTGTGTGTGTATGTATGTTTGTAACAGACTGTGGTCAGTGTGATGATCCTGAAAATAACACTAATATAAATATTTTAGAGAATTTATAAGTAGGGCGGCAGATGGCTTAGTGGTTAGCACGTTCACTTCTCAGTGCTGGGGATTCCCGGTTCAAATCCCAATCTGGGTGGAGTTTCCATGTTCTCCCCGTGTCCGCGTGGCTTTCCTCCGGGTTCTCCAGCTTCCTCCCACAGCCCAAAAACATGGATCAAGGTCAATTGAATATAGTGTGTCTGTGTGTGTTTCCTGGGTGTATCTGCCCAGCGCCCGTTCTCCCCTCTATTGGGCGAATCTATTAGAGGACAAAGCGGAAGATAATGGATGGATGCAAGCTTGAGATTGATCTAATTCTTAATGTCATTCCAAAAAACTTGTGAATTGTGACAGAAAAACTAATGATGTAGGGATTCATGGGCTTGGGGTTAAGGAACCAGCCTTATGACCTGAAGGTCCCTGGTTCGATTCCCGATCCCACCAGGTGAGTTCTCCAAATTTCCCCATATAGAGTGTGTTTGTGCATGTCTGTGTGTGCCCAGTAATAGATTGGCGCCCTGTCCTGGGTGTATCTGCCCAGCGCCCGAAACGTTCTCCAGTGGATGGGCATGAGAACCCCCCGGTGACCCTAGTAGAGGATAAAGCGGAGGATAATGGATGGATGGAATTCAAAAGTAAGTGCTTACAGCTGTGCGTTCTGGCTCTCCAGCGGTGCCACGTAGTTCGCTGGGATGTATCCTCTGCGCTGGGCTGACACCCCGGTCACGGCCCGAGCGATCCACCAGTCTGGGTTACTCTGATCCAAAACCTCCAGTTGATCTCCGGAGTGGAATCGCAGGTCCTCGGCGGTGCGTGGGTTGTAATCGTATAGCGCCGTGTGCCAGTTCCTTACAGGCAAATCTGGAGGAGGAATCGACACATCGGGCAACTGGGAGTTCGGATCAGTCTGAACCGGTTTCTTCAAAAAAGGACATAAGGAGCGACAACAGAAGACAAAGCGGTCGCAAATCTCCACACACTGGTCCTCCATCGTTCGGGACTCGAGTAAAATCTGACCTGAAATCCGACACTGATAACCCGCATTAGCACCGGAGAACGCGTCACTGCGTCTCCAAATCGTACAGATCACCCTAAACTTTCACATCGTCCATTTTCAGGCCAAACGTAGCGGGTCATTGATCCCGGTGATGGATGGATAAAAATCCCGTACAGTCGTGTACGTTTCCTGGTGCCGATCTGAAAATGAACGAAACCAAAGAAACCAAAGAAACAATCTCACACGAACCTGCTCTACCTGTTGATCAGTCCGCATGTGACACGTGGTCGCGCGCGCACGCCCACACATTCGCACGCACAGGTGTGACGACGGTCGGCTACGAGAAAAAATAAAGAATAAAGTCCATCCATCCATTATCTTCCGGGGGGGTTTCCCCATGATCATCCAGGGGATAACTTTCGGGCGCTGGGCAGATACACCCAGGACAGGACGTCAATCTATCACTGGACACACTCACTCACATAAACACACTCTATCTGCTGCCCTACTTATAAATTCTCTAAAATATTTTTATCAGTGTTATTTTCAGGATCATCACACATACCACAGTCTGTTACAAACACATACACACTCACTCACACAAACACACTATATATGGGGCAATTTGGAGAACTCAAATGACTTTGATCCATGTTTGTGGACTGTGGGAGGAACCCGGAGAACCCGGAGGACACGGGGAGAACATGGAAACTCCACCCAGATGGGAATTCGAACCGGGAATTCCTAGCGCTGAGAGTAGAACGTGCTAACCACTAGCCACCATGCCGCCTTCAATCTCAAGATTAATATTCCTTTTTAAAATATTGATGGCATTTTATATTAAATAATTTAGGTCATAAGGCTGATTACTTAACCCCAAGCCCATGAATCCCTACATCATTAGTTTTCTGTCACTATTCACAATCTTTTTGGAAGGACTTTGAGAATTAGATCAATCTCAAGCTTCCATTCATCCATTATCTTCCGCTTTGTCCTCTACTAGGGTGCCCCTAGCGCTGAGAGGCGAACATGCTAACCACTAAGCCACCGTGCTGCCCCATTCTGAAACATCCATTCATTCATTCATTATCTTCTGCTTTATCCTCTATTAGGGTTCCCCATGCCCTTCCAGGGAAGAACGTTTCTGGGGCTGGGCAGGTACACTCAGGACAGGGTGCCAATCTATCGCTCGGCACACACTCAAACACACACACTCTATATGGGGCAATTTGGAGAATTTAACTGACCTTGATCCATGTTTTTTGACTGTGGGTGGAAACCAGAGAACCCAGAGGAAACCCACGCAGACATGGGGAGAACATGGAAACTCCACCTAGATTGGGATTTGAACCGGGAATCCCTAATGCTGAGAGGTGAACATGCTAACCACTAAGCCACCGTGCCGCCCTCAATCTCAAGATTAATATTCCTTTTTAAAATATTGATGGCATTTTATTTCATGCAGATAATTTAAGTTCAGGGCGGCATAGTGGCTTAGTGGGTTGCACGTTCTCCCTGTGGTCAGCATGTTCTTCTCGTGTCCGCGTCCGCGTGTCCGCGTGTGCCCAGCCATTGATTAGAGCCCTGTCCTGGGTGCATCTGCCCAGCATCTGAAAAGTTCTTCCCTCAATGGGCATGTGGCCACTCACTCACACAGACACACATACAAACACATGCTATATGGAACAATTTAGGACACCCTTTCAGGAAAGGGTGTCAATACATCGCTGGGAACACACTCTCTTACACAAACAAACACACACTATATGGGGAAATTTAGAGCATTTTATTTATCTTGATCCATGTTTTTGTACCGTGGGAGGAAACCGAAGAACCTGGAGGAAACCCACGTGGACAAGGGCAGAACATGGAAACTCCACCTAGATTGAGTGCTAAGCGCTAAGAGGCAAACGTGCAAACAATAGAGCCACCTTGCTGCCCTACTTTATTATTCATATGAATTAATATTGTATTTCCCATATTTGTGATAAAACTGTTAGTGTCATACCTAAAAAAAAAAAAATAATTAACTTCGTACCATACATCACTATGTTTTTGCTTTAAAGAACTTTTAATTCCTGTCAATTCTGACTTTACTTCTGAAAAATGTATTTAGGCTCAATATAAACTTCTTTATGAATAAGCAATGAAGTACAACGAGGCGCCTGCGCAATAAGTATCAATGGCTGCACACGGAAAAGATAAAGGCGGTACATCGGAAGTGTTCCCAATCGCACCCTGCCTCACTACATAGCATCCTAAAGAAGTAAAGGTTTAGGTCACTACATAACGCACTAACTAGTGGCGAAAATTGCAGTCTGAAACAGCCAACGACTTTTATTTAGATTGGAAAAGTCTATGACAGATATATTAGACTAGACAGCTTCAATACCAAACACCAAAATTAACTCGACTCTCTGTGTAACTTTCTTTTCGATAATTACGTATTAGACAGGACGCCAACTCCGGTAGAGTCAGTGCGGTGCAGTTAGTGTGTGTTAGAGGGTTTGTTATCAGTATCTCGTTTATTTCTTTCAGATTATTTATCATTTATTTTTGTTCATTTTCCGCCATGAGTGAGTATTTCAGTTTGTCAGAATGTGACGTAATTGGCTTTGATCTGGATCACACATTGTGTCGCTATCATTTGAAGGAGACATGCATGGTAAGTGCACATACCACAGGATGTAAAGGTATGCGTCGCTATCTATTGTAAAAGCAAAGTAGTTTATAAACAGCTAAAAATATTCCGGCAGACTAGTAGTTCGATCATGTGCACGGTCGACCACGTGCGGGCAGACCTCTGCGTCCTCGTTGGACGTCATCCTCCTCGTGGTCATCAGATCAGTGGTAATGTCAGAGAGTACAGTTTAACGTCATGTAGTGAATGACACACGGACGAGTTAAGCTTCAGCCACATTTTAATTCATAGCAAAAATATTTACAATTATTACGTATGATTTGTTGTTGTGACTTAGTGGTTAGCATGTTCTCCTCTCAGTGCTAGGGATTCCTGGTTCGAATCCCCATCTGGGTGGAGTTTCCATGTTCTCCCCGTGTCCTCCGGGTTCTTCCTGCCACAGTCCACAAACGTGGATCAAGTCAATTGAATTCTTCAAATTGCCCCATATAGAGTGTGTGTGTGAGTGAGTGAGTGAATGAGTGCGTGCCCAGAAATAGATTGGCACCCTGTCCTGGGTGTATCTTCCCAGCACCCGAAACTTTCTTCCCTGGAAAGGCATGGGGAACCCTAATAGAGGATAAAGCAGAAGATAATGAATGAATGAATTAATGTTTCAGAATGGGGCGGCATGGTGGCTTAGTGGTTAGCACGTTTGCCTCTCAGCGCTAGGGATTCCTTGTTCGAATTACAATCTCTGTGGAGTTTCCATGTTCTCCCCGTGTCCGCGTGGGTTTTCTCCAGGTTCTCCGGTTTCCTCCCACAGTCCAAAAACATGTATCAAGTCAATTGAGTTCTCCAAATTGCCCCATATAGAGTGTGTATATGTGCGTGTCTTTTTGAGTGAGTGAGTGCCAAGAGATAGATTGGCACCCTGTCCTGGGTGTATCTGCCCAGCGCCCGTAACGTTCTCCCCTGGATGGGCATGGGGAACCCCCCCTCCCCCCGCTACCCTAATATAGGATAAAGCGCAAGATGGATGGATTGATGTTTCAGAATCATTTGCTTGAGCCTACCATATCAAAAGCCGTGTTATAGGCTGTATTGTGTTGTTATTTGTCATGTCTAAGTATTTGGAACTTATTGATCATCCTATTCTATTTATATAAATACATATTCTATTTCCCATATTTATAATAAAACAGTTAGTGTCATACTTATGTAAAAAAATATTAACTTTGTACCATACAACATAGTATTTTTTTTTTTGCCATACAGGACTTTTGTTTTTCGGAGATGATTTATTTTTTTAATAACATTTTTTTATGTGTTTACATGAAATAAATAACAAACATGTTTAACAGTGCATTGTTTCTGTGATTTCTGGCACTTCTTTTGGTACAATTAATTATGGAATAATAATTGATATAATGGTGATTATTTCTCAGACAATAACCATACCATCAAAATCTGTTACAATCTCATGCCTAGTCCACATACAATGTTTTAAAACTTTTTATGACTAATAATTTAAATTGCAAAAGTATGTTTATATACCGAAAATCTGACCATGTTTTTTGATACATTTTGTTGGTACACTTTGATCTTAGTACTACTAAATAAACTTGTGATATTTTTTTCAATGAAATTGAGTTTATTATTATTATTTTTTTATTTTAGTGGATGAGACAGGTGCAGGGGCTATCACTCTAATCTCAAACGTGCGAAGTTGGATTCTTAGGCAGGGTGAACAGTAAGGTGATCCAAAATGGTGTAGGGTTTGTACGTTTTCCTTATGGCTTCAGGGATTTCCTCCTGGAGATATACTTTTCCTCCCAAGGGTCAAAACATGTTTGCAGGTGAATTTGTCAATGTAAACGTTAATTTGGGCATCTACTCTATAAAGGAGGATGTTCTCCATCTTTTACCGGATGAATGCTGGGAAATGATTTAGCACCCCTTGTTGCTTTAGAAAAACAAATGATAAATAATAGAATAAGTGCTTTATAAAAAAAAAGATAAATTACATTTACATTTGGTCATTTAGCAGACGCTTTTATCCAAAGCGACTTACAAGGTGAACACAGGGTTATTCACAACATTCCTGGAGCAATGAGGGTTAAGGGTCTTGCTCAAGGACCCACATTGGTAACTTCAGTGGACCTGGGATTTGAACCGCCAACCTTTAGATTGATAGGCCAACGCCCTAACCACTGAGCTACCACTCCCGATAAATAATCGAATAAGTGAAAAATAAATAATTGCCACAATGAATCAGTTTTGGTTGTTTGTCTTAATTTCTTGCAGTATGAAGTATGTTGAGATGTTCACAAATTGAACTGTGTGTGTGTTTTACAGTTGCTCTATGAAAGTATTGCTCGGTATTTGGTGGAATATAAAGGCTATGATAAGGAGCTACTGAATGTAACCACAAACAACTGGGATTTTTGGTAGGAACTGTGTGTGTTTGTGTGTATATTAGCGAACGGTTAATGTGTCTTTGTTTATAATAAGTACATGCAAGAAATTAGATTTTTTTAAATAATCCAATCATCCGACTTTCTTATCTCGTTATCTTCCGCTTAATCTACTAGGGTTGTGAGGGTGTTCCCTAAGCCCATTTAAGGTAGAAGGTTTCAGATGCTGGGCAGATACACACATGACAGGGCGCCAGTCTATCACTGGGCACACTTACTGACTCAAACACAATATAGCGGCAGTGTATATAGGGGAAATTTAGAGCAGCAACCTTGAATCCAATGTTTTTGGACTGTGGGAGGAAATTGGAGAACCCGGAGTAAACCCAGACAGACACGGGAAGAATATTCATTCATTCATTATCTTCTGCTTGATCCTATATTAGGGTCGTGGGGGGGTTCCCCATGCCCATCCAGGGGAGAAAGTTTCGGACGCTGGGCAGATACTCCCAGGACAGGGCGCCAATCTATCGCTGGGCACACACTTACTCACACAGACACGCACGCATACACACTCTATATGGGGCAATTTGGAGAACTCAATTGACTTGTTCCATGTTTTTGGGCTGTGGGAGGAAACCGGAGAACCCGGAGAAAACCCACGCAGACACGGGAAGAACATGGAAATTCCACTCAGATGGGGATTTGAACCGGGAATCGCTAGTGAGGCGAACGTGCTAACCTCTAAGCCACCATGCTGCCCGGGAAGACCATGAAAATCTTTTATCTTTGGAACATAGAATTCGATGTTATTTCCTCTTTGCTTTCTATGTTCCATAGTTTAATACAGCATCAGACTTTCAAGAAATCACCATTTCCCCATGTTCTACCAAACCTATGTAACTATGTTTATTATAATGGCATGAAAGGTCAAGAATATTCAATTGCGGGTTCTGTATTTGTCTATTATGCACATTAATTTGATCATAACAGGGTACAAATCAGCAAAATCAACCTATTACTTACATCCTATTCTCTTCTCCCAACAGTTTAAAAGGTCTAGTGGTTGATTTGGAGAAAGGAAACATCCTTAAGCTTGCTGAGGATGGAACAATACTTCGGTAAATAAAAATATTATTACTTAATATCAGTGTTTTTTCCGACCAAAGTGAATATTTTAGTAAAAGTTGATTATACTTGATTATACTGATTATATACTTTAATAATTCATCTTAGTATTTATTAATTCATTACAATTCATGTGCTTTCAGTGCAACCCACGGTACCTGTAACTTGAACAATGAGGAAATTCTTAAAGCCTATGGGCCAAACAAAGTGTGGAAGCATTTCAACAATTTGAAAATCTCATTCAGCCGCTCGGGTACCACACAACTTTGTCTTACACCAATCTGGATGATTCTAATCTAATTCTGCATGTAATATATACCAAGCCAATAACACTTAACACTAAATAACTTTAATTTTGTAAAGATCATTTTTAAAGGTACGAACAAGAATGCTTTTAATTATGTTCATGATGCAATGAGTTAACATATAATTATGTGTTGAATGTAAAATCTATATGGCATAAAATTTCTCCTGTTTTTATACGAACTGTATACAGGATTTAGCGACATCTAGTGTTTAAGTTGCATATTTAAGTAGCTTTTTCTAAACCAGGGCTTCTTAAAACTAAATTTGCCAAGCCCTTCTTATAGGAATGCAAATAGTACAAGAAGCCCATGAGTTATTTACGTTTTGTTACTGACTGTAGACACATTAATTTATTAAATCTGTGAACACAGCGAAAGCAGCAATGACCTTTCTCAGCCTGCTTTTTCTATTATTTTGTTTTGATTATTTTTCATTAAATTATCACGTTTAATTTACTATTGTTTTTATTCTTATGATTGTTTTTCAATTATTTGCAGTGGCATAATTTTAATTCAAATACAACCCAAGACCTTTAAATGCATTGAACAATAATCTTTACTCAACTTAAAATGACTACACCTGGTCTAAAATATTACTAATTAATAATACTAACTTGATCAGCTACCTAATTTTGTTTTGGTTTAATTGTATATATATTTATATATATAATTATATCCTTCATGCCTGGTTTCTTCATGCTGGTGAAATTAAATTAATGATTGTATTTTTTTTTTCTTTCTGCAGCCAAGTACTACTTTTATGATAATTACTTTGACCTTCCTGCAGCTCTTCTCTGTGCTCGGGTGGTAGACTTGCTGCACAAGGTATATAAAAATCTATCCCCATTATACTGGCCTGGTTAATGTAGACACCTTATGTTAATTTTTAAGTTTGTGCAAAAGTGCAAAACACACCAACCCCCCCCCCCCAATTAAATGTACATTTTAAAGTTAGACCTAGACCCTATTGCTATGGTGGTTCTGAAGTACCAAACACACCAGTAAAAGTGCAGAACACATAAGCAAAAGTAAAACCACACAAGTGAGGTGCAATAAACTTGAGTAAGGCTCAAAACCCATCAACAAGGCCTAAAACACATTAGCGGGGCCTAAAATTCTTCAGCAAGGCTCAAAACAATTTAGTGAGGCCCATAACACACCAGCAATTCCAAAACTAACCAGTAAAACACCAAACAGCATAAATACACCAACATGACCCAAGCACGACATTAAATCTGTAAACACACCACCGATAGATGGTGTGTCCTGTCCTGTCCTGGGTGTATCTGCTCAGTAATCACATTCTCCCCTGGATGAGCATGGTGAAACCCTGACCCCCCCCCCCCCAACACGACCCTAGTACAGGATTTTAGCGGAAGATGATGTATGGATGGACGGTTTCTTGTTGAATATTATATTCTCAAATCTGATTTGTAAAACTCACTGCTCCCTTTCTCCAGAACTATTTTGTGAGACATGCACTAATAGATGTTTAATTATTCATTCATTCACCCTGCAATTTAAAAAAAGTCTAGTAATTATGAAGATAAAAAGGTGGCATGGTGGTTTAGTGGTTAGCACGTTCGCCTCTCAGCACTAGGGATTCCCAGTTCGAATCCCCTTCTGAGTGAAGTTTCCATGTTCTTCCCATGTCCGTTTGGGTTTCCTCTGGGTTCTCCGGTTTCCTCCCACAGTCCAAAAACATGGATCAAGTCGATTAAAATTGCCCCATATAGAGTGTGTTAGTGTGAGTGTGTGTCCAGTGATAGATTGGCGCCCTGTCCTGGGTGTATCTGCACAGTGCCCGAAACGTTCTCCCCTGGATGAGCATGGGGAACTCCCCGCAACCCTAATATAGGATAAAGCGTAAGATAATGAATGAATGAATGAATGACCCTGCAATTTCATTCATTCATTCATTCATTCATTCATTCATTCATTCATTCATTCATTCATGTCCATAATCTTAATCTTAACACTGTTAGGATTAGATGGTATTTTATTTTCCAGCTGGACATGTCTATCTAATGCCAGTTTTAGACTTGACCAATACACTTTTAAATAGTGTTAATTTTGTAAATGTGTCTAATGATCATTATTTTGTATTTGTGTGGCTATTTACTTGCATAATTTACCATTCAGTCTTTCTCTCATCAGCAAGGGCATGAGATAACGTCTGACTTTTGGAAAGACATGGTTTCAGCTATTGAACATAATTACAACACATCTGCTTTCAGAGGTACGTAAAAAACACACTACATGAGTATAGATACTTGGTTAAACTTTTATTTCAGTTTAAATGTAGTTGGTCACAATGTTGTGCAAGTAAAGGTAAAACATATTGACATTTATTCTATTCAAATGTTTTTTAACACAGAATTTTGGGAAGTGTCATATTTAAAATCAAGTTTGTTTCCTGCAGTTTCTGTATAAAATGTGATTTACTAACTGCATCGCCATGTTAAGTAACATAACTATAATGTAATTTCATAACATGGTGATTCATTTTTAGCACCACATGTGTAGTGAATTCAGTGTTAAATCAAAAGTGAATGAAATGTAGTTTCAATGTCACATGCCTATTAAACAAGGCAGTAAACTTAAAAAAACAAACACGGGAACAGTTATTCGAACCCTTTTTAAACAAAAGCATTTATCAAAAAAAGTTGAGGTTTCTGTTTTGTGTTTTGATCACGTTGAGGCGATTAAAAAGCCAGAGAAAGAGCAGTGGACATTATCATCAGCATAGATGCCATTAGACTGGTCGTCAGGAACCTGGACGTACACAGTATCGCCACTGTGTAACATTAAAACAGTGCTACCTGACATCTGGTCCAGGAAACCCTTGTTGTACTCATCATAGGAAAATAGAACAGGCTCATGGTTTTTGTAAAGTGCCACCAAAGCATTTGCGCCATTGACATGCATGTGGAAGGCAAAATAGTAAAACCCTGGAACCTGGCAGGTGAACACACCTGTTTGAGGGTCATAGTGGTTTTCACCATTGTACACAATCTGGTCAAACACAACTGGTGTACCTGCATTGGGATAGGCTCTGGTCAACAGAGCGGTAAAGGCAGACATTGGTGGTTTCATCAGTTCATGACCGACTGACATCATCTCTGATTTCATTGGCATGCTTTTCTCATTAAGGTAAACGACCTCACCTGGTGGACCAGGTGGACCAGGAGGTCCAGCTGGACCTGGCCGTCCATCCTGACCTCTAGCGCCAGGGGCTCCTGTGGCACCCATTGGGCCAGAGACTCCCTTGGCCATGTAGCCAGGAGGTCCAGGAGGACCAGGATTACCTTTAAGGCCTGGTGCTCCAGTTGGTCCTGTTGCCCCAGGAGGTCCTCTAGCACCAGGAAGTCCATTTTCACCTCTGTTACCTTGAAAGCCTGGTTGACCAGTTGGACCCTTTAATCCTGCTGGACCAGCGCTTCCAGGACTTCCTGGTGCTCCTGTATAACCTCTCTCACCTTTTGCACCTAGATATCCAGTAGCACCAGTTGGACCTGCTGGACCTACTGCCCCAGGCATACCTGGTTTACCATTGAAGCCCTGTGGTCCCATATCACCCTTATGTCCTTTTGCACCAGTTGCTCCAACCATACCAGTATCACCTTTTGGACCATGTGCACCCTGCTCACCCTGGAATCCCTTAGCACCCTGAGGACCACTTGGACCCACAGGCCCTGGAGCACCTGGCTGCCCTGTAAAACCTATTGCCCCTGGTTCTCCTTTCTGCCCTGGAGTACCTGTTGTACCAGGTGCACCTCTGTGTCCTGGAATTCCAGGTGCTCCAGATTTGCCAACACCTGGAAGACCAGATGCACCTGGCTGTCCAGCTGGTCCTTGATGACCTTTTTGTCCCATTGGACCTGGCATTCCTGGTGCACCATTTTGACCTGGTTTACCTGGTGCACCAATGCCAGGAGCCCCATCGTGACCTTTTTGTCCCTGAGGTCCCATTGGGCCTGGAGCCCCATTTCTACCTGGCGCACCTGACTTTCCAGGTTCTCCGGGGTATCCCGTAGGACCAGGCTTTCCAACAGCAGACTGACCAGGCTGTCCTGGAGGGCCTGCAGGGCCCATTGGACCAGGTCCACCACGACTTCCAGGCGCACCATAACCTTGTTCACCTTTTGGTCCAGGCAGACCAGGACTACCTGGCAGGCCCTTTGCGCCAGTTTCTCCTCTAGGTCCCACTGCACCGGGGAAACCAGCAGGTCCAGGCTTTCCAGGTGCAGAATACCCTGCTGGTCCTGGGCTTCCGGGTGCCCCTGGTGCTCCTCTGGCTCCCTGCGGTCCTACAGGTCCGGTATGGCCTCTTTCACCAGGCATTCCATTGTCACCTGGTTTTCCTGGGGCTCCAGGACTTCCAGGTTTGCCAGGTGCTGAATAACCTGAAGGGCCAGCTGGTCCTGGTGGTCCTCTTGGTCCAGGTGGACCCATGGCACTCATTCCAGCTGGGCCAGGAGGTCCTGGAGGTCCTTGAGAACCTGGTTCACCTGGCATACCAGGTGCACCTGAAAGTTCTGCAAAATATTTAAAGAAGTGTCACTAAAACCAAGTAAAGTGTAGGTAAGTTGATTTCTCCATAATTGTAATTTAGTATTGATTATTAAATATGTAATAGTAAGAACAGTTCTCAAAAGTGTGTTCCGAAGCTATAAATATGGAGTTGTTCTGTGTTAGAAGCAGAAAAGTCTTTTTTCCTAATTTAGACACTTTCTAAACATAGAATTGCATTGTGTCAAGATGCAGACATGGAAATAGACATCTGAACTATCAAACTATCAAAAAAATCTATACTGGATTGTGGACATGTTTATTTTAGGTCTGGTTTGTACAAAAAAACTGTACAACCTTCTTATTTGTTCCTTCCATACATTTACATAATTTACATACTCATTCTGGAGCATAACTCGGATTTGCAAAGAGTAATTATAAGCTGCAAATCAACTAAAATGTACCGGGAAGAAGCAGCCCTAATGTCAAATTCATGAAGTTAGTCTAAGATTAATTTGAATAGACACATCTAAGAAAGTAGTGAAGTCTGCAAATAAACTGTGGAAGTTTAATGAGACTCACAAATGTCTTTTAAGCTAAGTTTATCCTAATTTAAACCAGCATTCTATTAACGCTCTGCAACCTGATGCTATTTAAAATGAAAGTTAAACAGTGAGCTGATTTTTTTAATTTACTTAGTTCTGTTAAAAAAATAGTTTTAAAAAGTTTAATAAGAAACTTATCATGTCACTTTTAAAAACATTACTACTATATGCTTTTATATGATATTTTACATATTTTTTTACAGCACAGTTCATTTATCATTTTTTGTTTTTACAATTATTATTTTTATCATTGTTTTACAACAAGAACAGTTACTACCCGTCTACCCGCATTTGTGAGGTCAGATGCTGGTGCTAGCTTGGCTTGTGGTCTACAGCCTAGTTCATCCCAAGGGCTTTTGGTGTGGTTGAGGTTAGGGTTTTGTGTGGGTCAGTTAAGTTTAGACCACATCAATCTCACCCAACCATGCCTTTATTATCCTTTGCTTTGTCACTATGGCACAGTCATGTAGGAACAGAATTTCCCCAAAGCTGTTTTCTTGAATACAGCATTCAATTGTCTAAAATGCATGGTGAGATGCTTTAATTTTATACTGTGACAATATGACTAAATGAAATACCTAAATTTAATAATCATGATACTGATTTGTCATATAGTATAAAACTGTGCATTAAAACATTACAATTATTATAATAACTATTATTATTACAATTATTCTCAAATACCTCTAAAGAGCCATGAGCACGACATATTCTCTTATTTCCCCTTTATTAAATGAAACACTTCCCACCTATCTGGAAAATCTCTTTATACACTTGTCATAAAGATCATTCTTGTAACTTCAAGAATTAATGTCAGAAATTTCTGCAAACTATTCTAGATAACTTCTACTGAGGTTGCTTTACACCACAATCGTTAAACCATGTTTTTAAGCAGCTTGCAACCAGAAGTATAAATAAAATGTGTTGTGATGTTAGTGTGGGTGTGTGTGTTGAGTCTTTGGTTATTTGGTTACTTTGCCCACATGCTTAAGCTCAAGAAGGGAGCTGTTTAGGACGGTAGCTGCAGCCACATGTTATATCTGGTTTATAGCTCACGAAAACAGTATTAAAATGAAGCTCTGGGGTCAGGAATGACCACGTTTGCCTAAACCTCATAAACTGCTTTGGGAGCTCAAAACTTTTTCAGATTTGCTGAAAATTCTCCCAGAGATGTTTTATTTTCTTCCTGTGTAATTTCAGTCTGCCCACCCAGTAATTTATGGTAATTGTCCCCTGCAAATTGTGCAATAGAGAGTAATTGTATCTGCCCTATTCTGGTATAATTGTGGATTTTGCTGGGTGTGTTCACTTTACCACAATTACTACTGTAAATCTAGAGATAAAACACTTCTAATTCCTTTTTATTTCCAACCTGTATAACCGTATAACATGTTATAAATCAAAGTCATGACTGAGCGTTAAATGTTTTAAAAGTAGAAAAAAAACGTTCTGGATTCAGCACAGCAACAATGATTGTTTTCTTCACTTTGTTCCACCTTTAAACACCTTTAAGGCTGCAAGGTCTTTAATTAGCCAAATCTTCCAGCATCATACCTAATCCTTCTAAAATACTGTAATCAGATTAACACAATGTATCGGAGCTAATTTTCTCTGTAGCTGTTAGTAGTTTTATAATGTTTTAAGTAGGCACACAAAGTTCTGACATTTATTTGGGCAGCCTTTCTGGTTATTAAATGTTGTGATCTGCATGAAGGAAGTAATATTATATATTCAATATACATCAGTTTTGGCTTCAACTTTGTTTAACTTGGTTGAAATTAATTGAACTTGATAAGAGGGCAGGTCTCAGATTCAATATACACAATCTGACCTTGCAGCTGCTCTTTTGATTAAATAAGCAAAAGGCAATATTTCTGCAATAAGCAAAATGCATAAATTCAAAATATAATTTAATTCTATAGTTATATAAAATTATATAACATAATCTTTTTTATTTTAATCTTTAATCAAAATATACTTTTATTCATTAGCTACAAACCATTTAATATGTTGGTGATTATAGTCTGTTGTAATATGTTAGTAGTAATAATATGCAGTTCTATTTTTACTGTAGTCTTTTGATGCACTTTAGAAACTCTGACATATAACAGATGATTTATAGTAACAATTTTCTTCTCTGATGTAAAAATGTTACATCTTGATGCTGACCCCTAGGTATTAATTTGTGTGTACACGTTCGTGTTCTCTCTAACAAGTGGCAAACTTTTAAGTGTCCCAGACTGTTTAATAAATATTATTAATGACCCTAGCATCCCTACAACCACGATTCAACAGTTCAGAAAATAACTGAATAAAGGAATTAAAGGATAACAAGAAATTCTCCTAACATAAACAAAAAAATATATATTTTTCTTTGTATTACTTCTGATAGATTACTTCAAACATACCCCCATCATTGTTAACTCACATACACACCTATATACTATGCACACATTTGTTTATCTACTCAGTATGCACCTGTACACTATTCATTCCTCCACAATTTAGTATTTGGGAATTTAGTATTCTTTGCGCAACACTTTTATTATCATCATTAATATTTTGCACTACTTTAATAATTTGCAACAGCAATACATTGAATGTTAGTTTGATTTATGCTCATTTGAAATGTGTGTATGTGAATGAACAGCTACTCACCCTGACCCTTGATTTCATATACGGGTTGTTTCTTTGCATAGTACTGCTTGGGCGTGGCTCCGATTAGCACCACCAGCAGGGAGAGGACACACGCTACACGCAGGTCCATGCTTCTCATGCTGCGGCTGAGACAGTTACATAGTCATCAGGATTAGATTTTTAGCATCAGCATCATTCATCTTCAAACAAACTTTATTTTTTGTCTGTTCTGTCAATAATTTTAAATTGATATCACTCTAATGCCATTTTATTTTGTTATTTACAACTATTACAGCTATTTTATTAGCTGTTTAATTCATAGAATTATGCTACCTTAGTGGATTTGCTTTCTTTTTTTGCATTTTGCAAGACTACCTTTAAACTAAAACTACTTTTAAGTACTGTGCAACCCAAAATTACTGCACAGTATTCTGCAGTGCAGGGAAAAATACCAAGATAAATTTCAATCTGCTAATAAAATATAATTTGAGCAGTAGTTCAAATATGTTGAGTTTTTTTTTTTCTTTTGCTTTATTTTGTTTACATCTTCCACTCCAAATATTCTATTTGCCCTAGCCAATGTGATTGCAATATGAACCTACAAAACCTCCCTACATAGTGCCCTCTTTTTCTGGCTGCATGTAGGTGTGGACTCACCCTCAGGCCTGAGCTCCGGTCAGCACTGAGTTGAACTGTAAGCGGCGTCTGGAGTTTGTGGGGAAGGATGTGTGTGTGTGTGTGTGATGCACATTCTGAATTTAAGGGTTTTTATAGTGAAAGCATGGTGAAGCATGGCTTACATCTCCTCCTTTTCCTTCTGTGATGTCAGACATAATAAGGGGTGTAGTACCCGCAGTGAGGTATGAACAGGATGGTGCGGTGTTTCCCCTGGTGTTTAGACCTGTATTTATCTTTCCCCTCAAGGGTTACTGTGCAATAACACCCATCATTAACCTAAGAAAGGGAAATTCATGATAAGCACACTAGCACACATATATACATATGCATAAATGCATGTGGACAAATGTCCATAAAAAAATAAATTTCCAGAACGTTTTAGACACTTTTTTATAACTGCAATAAACACTAAAATGTATTTATTCACCTGCAGATTAACTTAATATAAAGGTTTTTAGTGACAAACCTAAAATTTAAGGTCTAAAGTACATTCAAATTTAGGAGAGAGACATGTTTATTAATGCGTTACATCACCTTTTCTTTTTTAATAATTTGTGAATGAATTTCAATTACTGACAGTTTCACAATTGGAATTTTACCATACAGTAGCTTAAAATGTGTGGCTAGGTGCTTGATTTTTATATACCTGTGGCAATGAGACTGAATAAAACACCAGAGTTTGTTGATTAAGCGATGGTTCTCAGTATTTCTATATACATAGTTTATCTGCAAAAAATAATCCTGCTAAAACTTGTACTTGTTTTTGAGTTCAAGTTCATTACTTTTCATAACCTGTCAGCATCTCTGCATAAAATATATTCATGTCTCCCTGTGTGCATAACACAGTTTCAGGTTGCGTTACTTAACACACTGATCGGCTGTTAGGTGACTGATTCAAAGTACTCCCAAGTCAATGTTGCGGTGTCCAGTTTTGTAGAATGATTTTTTTTTTCTTAACCAATACTGCATGAGGGCTTAATGTCCATGCAAAATTAACAGTGTATTTTTCCACTTACTCACTTTACTTAATTATTATAAACTCTAAAAGTAAAATATCTAAAATAAAATATTGTACTGATTTTCTTCAACCTGACACTTCTCTTGGCACAACATAAACTATGACCTGGTCTTGCTTGCAAAGTCTACGACTTTGGTGGATGACTCCTAAAACTTGAAACTGGAAAAGTAAACTGCTGTATAAATATCCTACTAGAACAATGTAATTTAGCCTATTTAATTAGTTTGGAGCATGTTGCAGGCATACATTTTTTTCATGTTCTCCCCGTGTCCGGGTTTCCTCCGGGTTCTCCGGTTTCCTTCCACAGTCCAAAAACATGGATCAAGTCAATTGAGTTCTCCAAATTGAACCATATAGTGTGTGTATGTGTGCGTGTCTGTGTGAGTGAGTGTGTGCACAGCGATAGATTGGCGCCCTGTCCTGGGTGTATCTGCCCAGCGCCCGTAACGTTCTCCCCTGGATGGGAATGGGGAACCCCCCCGCCACCCTAATATGTAGGACAAAGCGGAAGATAATGCATGGATGGAAGTTTTCCATTAAAAAAAAAGGGTTGAATAAAAGTTTTGGTGAAATAACATTTGGTCATTTATAAATACCAAATTACAGCTTTAGTTTTCTGGAAGAAATGCTTTGTACATTAAATGGAATAAGAAATCTAAAACATGTTTGATACTTGATGAGGGCCATACGTTTAATGTTACTTAAAAAAAAAAGAAAAGTGATCAGGTGGAATTTGGTTTCATACCAAAGAACAGATTGGACTTGGAAACAAATCACATACACTTGTGGAAGCAAATCACATACAATAATTTTTTATCCTCAAGCAGTCCTACAGATAAATTAAAGTTCAAGGGATGCCAGGGGTATTTTTCTAACTGTTGAGTATGCTGGAGTTTTAGTACAATAAACTGCACTGTTTCTAATAATTTGGTTGTACTGTTTACTTGGAAACTTTTCAGACCACAATTTGAAGATATACATGAACTCTAAATCACCAGAGGTCTACAAATAGAAACTTTTATCTCAACAGAAACAAACATACAGGTCCTACATGTTCCCATCTCAGTCTTATATTTGGACAACTCTGTGTGAGTGCACTTCTATGGCAGTGTTGTTATTTGTCCTGCTATAGTGCTGTTTGTGTGCTCTGCTGCTAAATTAAATCTGGATAATTTAAACCTGAAGTGTCATCCTGTTATGGTTTAATGCCAGTTGCGTCTGTGGCAGTGCTTATATTTATGCATGCATTTGTGTGATTTTAGTGTGGACCACCAGGGGGTGGAGATTTATTTTACTGGATGTGGGAAAATACAGGCCTGTGGTCGGAGTGAAAGTTATTTTCAGGCTCTGTGGTGCACACTGTAGGGATTTAGGTTCTGTACCATAAATATTTTTTGTGAGTAAAGCAGATGTAATCTCACGCACTGCATGGTTTATTGGATATACGATGGTGATTTGTATATGTTTAAAGTTTATTTAAGTAAAGAGTGTTGGCCTGCAAAAGGTACTGATGCACATTTTTCTTCTTAAAATCAAACAACAGGATTAAAATCCTATCTGTAAGTAGAATCATCCTAGCTTTTATCTAATTTACACTTCTAATTTACATGCAATAAAACTGTCACATTAATCACTTAGATTTAATGTTTTTTACCCACACTCACACAAAAATACACACACCCGTGTGCACTAGTTTTTTAAGTCTAGACTCTGTTGATCTCATCATATTTTTCTTTGATCTCTGTACTGTGTATGTGTGTGTGTGTGTGTGCGTTTAATCTGTTAAATGATGGTCTTGTGAAATCGACTCTCCTACTCTCACTTTCCAGACATTACGTTATTTTTTTTTTGTCTTTTATTGTCTCTGATTGCGGTGGTAATTACTTTTTTTTTGTTTGTAAGCAATTTAACTCCATGCTTAAATCAGCAGCTATGTGTTAAATGTACAGTCAGTGACTTTCAGTATGATGGCTTCCTTGCATTCATGTAAATATTAGAGATGCTTTTGAAAATGAAAGATGATCTAGTGAGAACTAATCTTAATGCTACACAATGCAAAGACATTTTAAACAGTACTTTCATTAAAATTTTCACAAGATATCATATTTGCTGGCCTGATCTTGGATGACACTGTTTTTTCATGCATCATCCATCAATTAATGGCTGCTGTTCTGGAGTTCCAGTTACTTTGGTTAAGATGCCCCGCACAGTTTTGTTTGGATGCTATGTCAGAAGAGTGGAAGCTGTTGAACTGAAATACCCATCGAACTTCCATAAGTGTCATGCTTAGACGTCCTAATACAGTGTGTAGTTCATTACTATATGTAGTAAATATATGTAGCACATAGTATAGTGCAAATCTACACTATAAATTTAGTCTTCACATATCAGCAATACATTATTTACTAATAACTTCACAATGTATCTGATGCATACATTGTACTGTACATTGTAACTGTTGCATGGTGGCACAGTTAGTACTTTAACCTCACAGCAAGGAAGCCCTAAGTTTATTTTTGGTTGGGTTGAACAAAGGTTGTTTTTTTTTGTCGTCCCTGTGCCTGCATGGATTTTCTGGGGGGGTCTCTGCCACATTTTCAAAAGCTGAATAGACACTAAACTATCCTTGCCATACATATGAGTTTACTTGTAATGCAACAGTTGTGATTGGAAAGGAATTGTATAAAATCGTACCAAATTGAATACCATGGATCTTTCCGCTGTGGCCACTCCCAACGGGTTCAGCCAACAGAGGAAGAATAAGTGACAAAGCTTGACATCTTTAGTGAGTTCTATATTTTTCTTTACTAGGACACGACTGTGTATCATTAAAAATGTCTCTGTGGGAATTAAATACTTTCTCTCAATAGAACTAAACCAAGGTGCAGATTCAGGTTTGAAAAAAATGTCTCCGCTTTTATTTTGTTCCGAAGTTAGGTTTTCTGAAGAAGTTAATCATAATCTTACATCTTTCTGGTCTATCTGTTGCTTGGCATTGTGTTTGTGATGCAAGACATGCAGCTACTTGGCTATAGAAACCCATGCCAATTTTTGTGCTGATGTTCATGCCAGAGGAACCTCGGAACTCTACAGTTACTGAGTCAGCAAAGCAATGGCTGAATACACTGTGTGCCTCAGCACTCAGTGACCTGCTCTGTAGCATAATGTGGTCTGACACTCCATGGCTGAATTTCTGTGGTTCCTAAACACTTCCAAATTTGATAATACCACTTAGATTTAACTATAAAATATACGGGAGGTATACAATATATATATGTGTGTGTGTGTGTGTGTGTGTGTGTATGTATTTTATTTATGTATTTTATTTATATTTATATATATATATATTTATATATATATATATATATATATATATATATATATATATATATATATATATATATATATATATACTGTATCTCATTCTCAAATTCACAGAGTTCTTTGTAATGAATAATTTATTCACATATTTTTATTAGGACTACATGTTGCTCATTTATTTTACACATCTGTGGAAATAGATACGAATTAAAAAACCTTGATTCCATGATTAGGAGGTGTGTCCCAATATCTATGTCTATAGTGTAAGTGTTTGCACTTAAAACCCATCAAGCATATTGCTGTGTATGTGTACTTCTTTTTCCCACTTGATTTCTAATGTAACATTACATCACTATAAAAAGACCACTTTGAAGACCCTTTTATCCAAAGTGACTAACAAACCTCAACTCGATGAGTCCAGCTTCTTTAAATGAACCCACTCACACCCCTTCATTATCCCATTAATAAATAAAACACCTGCCTTCAATTTCATATTTAAATGATCTGCTAATCCTTAAGGTTCACATACTTTTGCCACTCATAGATTTGGACCTTGTTGGAACCTTTTGCACAATAAATCAATAACAAAGGCTAATATTTTATACTTTATGCTTCTCTTCGTCAACTTTTGGGACTTGTCAGCAAGTTTTACATCAAATGATGCAGAAATCTAGAAAATCTAAGCACCACTTTAAAACTAAAGGTAGATGTGCTTATTTTTCTTTTAATGTGTACTATGCTAATTTGGACCCTGAGATGGAGACACACACTCATGCATGTTGCATACTGAGTTGGTAAAATAATTGCAGGTTGATGGTGTGTGCAGTTAGTGGAGAGGCCAAAGATAGCAATGGTACAGATTTAGTACTTTAATAAATGGAGCTGCACTAACAGCTCTATAAACGCAGGGTGTGTGCTTTTACTTTGGTTACTAAAATACAACACAAAATATAACCTGTATTCTTATTTCAAATATGTTAACCATAGCTTCATTCTGAACGTTTGGATTTTAGTTTAACTTTTTGCAGCACTGAGTGGCTTGTTTTACAGTGTAAATCTCACGTAGCATTGACCTGTTTATTCAGTTTATCACCTGCTGTTTTATTATGTAGCGTTCTGTCATTTTCTTACTTTATAACAACCCTCACTAAATGTAATTTTGGTTATTAGGAATCTTAACTGGTGGTCATTACATCTCATTATCTTTCAATTGATCCTCTATTAGGGTTGTGGGGGGGGGGGGGGTTTCCACTGCTCATCTAAATAAAAATGGTTTTGGCCACAACACAGCACCCTGTATAGGAGAAATTTGGAACAGCCAATTCACCTTGAATCCATGTTTTTTGAATGTGGGTGGAATTAGGAAAAAATTGATCTGTCTATCAGTACCTCTGAGTTTATCAATCTTTGTGATTGTCTTTCGTTGTGTCCGTCTGTGTATTCCTATTAATGCATTAAACATTACAACATTTTCAATAATTTTTGAAAAGCTGTTTAAAAATACTACCTTAAGTTTAAAGAATATAATAATTTATTGGTAAACATTGTTTAGACAAGTTATAAGTACAGTAGAGTCATTTTTATTTTATTTTTTACAGGTAAACTATTATAGAAATTTTAGAAGCCTTAGAGATATTGTACAGTACAATTAGTTTCTTCCACAAATACAACCTCTACCAGCTGGTCAAGGCACCAACACCAGGGAGAGAGAGGGAAAAATGTAATTGATCCAGCAGAATGATGCATTTTGATTATTTGTGAGTTGATCAGTACTTTTTTCTAAATTTGGAGGAAATTGGTCAGAAGAGAAAATAAATCATATATAGCAAAAGGTTTTATATTCCTTTAAGACATTAAAAGTAGACTAAATTAGGAGCTCGGGTAAACACATTATACACACATTAAATCTTGGTCTTCGCAACATTGTTGTGTGTGCATATTTTTTATTTCTTAATTAAAATAAGATTATTGTATGTATATACAAAATTTCAAAGAACACTCCAGTCTTTTTGCAGCTGTTATTACATTTACATTTGCATTTGGTCATTTAGCAGACACTTTTATCCAAAGCGACTTACAAGGTGAGCACAGGGTTAATCACAACATCCCTGGAGCAATGAGGGTTAAGGGCCTTGCTCAAGGACCCACATTGGTAACTTCAGTGGACCTAGGATTTAATCCCACAACCTTCAGATTAATTTTCTATGATTAATGATCTATTTTTTAGTTCTTAAGCTAATCACTGTTATTGTTTTTAATAAGAATTTTTAGTCTTGATGTTTAAATTGCATATTGCTTGATTTCAGGCTTTGGTTTCTCAGTTATCTATATCATATAAAAGTATATGAATATTTAAACACATTGTATTTTTCTCAATGTACTTTTTCTGCATTTTTAAATTCTCCTTTTACCTGTATTTTTAGTGGTTAGCATGAAAACAGTAATTTTGCCAGTGATATTTTAGACTAAATGCTTCTGTGGTCCAGCTCTAGTTTAAACCTAATTTTAGTGCAAAATTCTGCAACTCTGCTACTTGTACCTCATTAAACATAATTCAGTGCAAATTACTCACAATATTCTAAAATATTTTTTTATTACTAAGATTGCTTTAATGTATGCATTATTCTGCCACATGCATGGAGATGGTATCTCTCTAACATTCTCTCTCTCACATACACACACAATCAAACATTGTTTATTTTAGCCAGTGTGCAGCTATTCTTTTATTAATTGAGAAAAAAAACAGAAATTCCACTTTTTGGCCAGATAGTGAAGTTTTAAAGGGGTGGGTTGATTTGCACAAGTGCTCAGCCTTATTGCCACCCAGCAAGAATATCTCGTCCTAAGTCCCAGATCCTTATTGTATAGAAAATGCATGTTCTTTATGTATGTGTGTGGATTTCCTTTGGTTATGTTGGTTTCCTCCCACAGTCTAAAAAAATGGTGGAAGGTGAACTGGAAATGATAAATTGCCCCATTGGAGTGAACTGAAGTGCAGAGCCTGGTTAAATGGATGGGTTGCAACAGTAAATACATCCAGAGTAAAACCTCGGCAAAATCAGATGTTTGTGTGTAAAGATGACTCTGCTATAGGGTGGGACAAACCGCTTGGATAGAGAGTGTAAATATAGTGTTCCTTTCTATTTAATTTTTTTGGAAAATCACTTTTCTCCAACTTTTTAATGTAACTTTTTTGTTATTAGTTGTTACGCGGTCAGTGACCTTTTTAAAAAATCATGTCAAATTCAGGATTCCTTCACTCATTAAAAACAAAGCTCATTTCCAATTCTCCATGCTTTTGTTTTTATGTGAATGTACAGATCTTTTTGTCTACTCCACAGTGGGATGATGGACACACTGTGTCTGAAAAATATTGTTCAAAGCCAATTATGTAGTGATTTAATACATTGTAAAATGTAATAATAATAATTATTATTATTTGAAATGTGGTTAATCTTTTGTTTGTGTCATTTGTCATGTTTTTTGAGTTTAGTTTTTTTAGTTAGCTACTTCACTACCTGGAGTTGATCACATCTCATCTTGTTCAAAATGTATGAGATTATTAAGGCCCTGCTGATGTATAAACATACATCAGCAAATTCAAAAGTAATTTTCTTTAATAAGAAAATTAATTGAAAGTAATTGAAAAAAACCATTTTGTGCATTATGTACTTTATAATGTACATGAATTTCACAAAGAGTCGTTTAGCTTTTTACTATTTTACATAAGAAAGTTTGTGTGTGTGTGTGTGTGTGTGTGTGTGTGTGTGTGTGTGTTTCTATGTAGAAAATGCCGGCTGGTACTTTCCAAATATAAAGAAAGACCCAGGTCGTTATCTCCAGTCATGTCCTGAATCAGTACGTTGCTGGTTAAAGAGACTGAAGCAAAGCGGCAAAGTCCTAATGCTCATCACCAGCTCACACTCTGATTACTGCAGATTAGTCTGCGAACACATTTTGGGGTAAGTTACACCTACTCAACATACATTATAATACAATAGACATATGTTTAAGTATATTGCGAGTATATTGTATATTGATGAAGACATGGTCAAAATTGATGGTTATCAACTAAAAAATACAAATCACATTTTATCAGGAAATACTTGAAACCTAAAATGATTGATTCATTAATTAATAAAAAAATATACCTTGCTTTTGATTAAACTACTATAAATAAGAAAATGATAAAAATGACATGGATAAAAATTATGGGACATTTTTGTACAAATATAATGTTTTGATAACTATAGTTAACTACTTTTACACCTGTCAACAGATAAAAAAGGAGTATAGCATCAAAACATAACTGTGCCACTTGTTACAGGATGGGTATAGGGTTCCTTTATTTAAGGGCCTCAATTTTGATGGGGACATGGTGCTGTCATGCTAAAAATGTTACACCTTTACATATTCGTTATTGTTTCAGCAGAATATTTCTTTTAGGTCTTTTTCCATAGTGGCCAACTGTCGTTAATGCAATGCAGACACTGATGTATCTCAATCTTAAAGTATGTATCTCTGCAATTTTCCATTGACTCTTGGTAAGTGTGTGTGTGTGTGTGTGTGTGTATAAATAGGAATGATTTTGAGGATATGTTTGATGTCATCATTACCAATGCATTAAAGCCAGGGTTCTTCTCCTTGACACCACATAGACGACCCTTCAGAACCATAGGTAACATACAGCATACACACACACACACACACACACACACAAAAAGTGATCTTTTTCTAAAATAAAATAACTTTTTTTTGTTCTCTTTCAATTCTTGACTAAACAGTAAGTGATGTGGAGAGCAGTGAAGGTTTGGTTAGTTTACAAAAACGTGGTTGGTTCTCTCAGGGTAACTGGCTTCATCTGAATGACCTTCTCAAATCCCTTACCTCTAAAGACCAGCCTAAGGTACAGTGTGTGTTGCTGTAAGTTCAGTAACTGTTTTTACTGTGGTGTGTTACTAGGTGTGGCGCTTTTGATACTGTGATTGGATTACCATGTTATACTGTGTAGTGTGTTTGTGTGTGTGTGTATGTAGGTGGTGTATTTTGGGGACAGTATGAGATCAGATGTGTTTCCAGCATCTACATTTGGAAAATGGGAGACAGTGATGATTGTAGAGGAGATGATTGGAGAGGGATCAGAATCTGAGAATCATCAGAAAAGCTCTGCCTCCTGTGAGTGTTCCAGTCAGGGGCCTGCAGAAAAAAAGGGCAAGTTTGAGGTGAGAAATGTTTTTGAAAGTTGGTTTGAAGTCCTGACTGTAGCATTTTGATCAGTGTGCTACACTCATGTCTCTGAGGATAATTGATAATCCTCACATGTGAATCACATGTTGTCTTTAATACAAATTTGTTTTTTGTTTTTATTTGCTACGAGTACCTTAGTTTTTCCAGAATCTGCGAGTGGTTTGCACCAACGTTTAAATTATGCACATTTTTTTCTCATACATTATATCTTTTCAAAACCTTCTGCACTGTTATCTGTTTTTTGTGCCTTATATCTCCCCTTAAGGATTTGTAACTTTTATCTGTAGTGCATTTGCTTCTCAGTTACCTTCAGAATTAAAAAATAATTTCCGATATATTATTTGGATTGCTTAAAAATATATGTGATGAAAGACATTATACAGTTATTGTAATCTGCTCCAGCTTGGTTCATGTTTCCAACTTTATTCTGTTACCCCGTTTCATTTGCAATCTTCCTTTATTTAATTTCATTCATTTATTATCTCCCGCTTTATCCTCTATTAGGGTCACGGTGGGGTTCCCTAAGCCCATCCAGGGGAGAACATTTCGGGCGCAGATAGACCCAGGACAGGGTGCCAATCCATCGCTGGGCACACACTCACTTACACAGACACACTCTATATGGGGCAATTTTGTAAAATTCAATTGACTTGATCCATGTTTTTGGACTGTGGGAGGAAACCGGAGAACCTGGATGAAAGCCACGCGGACACGGATAGAACATGGAAACTCCACCCAGATGGGGATTCGAACCGGGAACCCCTAGCGCTGAGGGATGTACGTGCTAACCACTAAGCCACTGTGCCGCCCTATTTAATTTTTCAATTAAATAAAAATTATTTTATTAGTCTTTAATTACCATGGATATTTCATGTTTGCTGGATATGTCAGAAACATAATCTTGTGTGATCTAATTCGATGTGAATGCTATATAATTTATGCAACAAATTGAATTGTCATTGACAGCTTTTATGTTGTTTATGTCCCAATCACCTCATGAACAAAGCTTGGGTGAACTTTACAGGCAAGAGAGTTCTCTATTTCAAGCTCCATCGTCAGCATCCCAAAAGCACATTCAATTATAGAGCATGCTTTTGCAAGATGCCTGATTGCCATTACTCACCCCCTAGTCTCATAAAGCTTGCTTTAACATAGTTATACGGGTGTGTGAGGGAACAATCACCTCATCACCCAAGCTCACAATGCCTGGTGCTGGAAATGTTCCATGGTGAGAGTAGTGTTGTAAAGTGTGGTAAGAGATCCTTTGCATCGAGGAAACCTGTAAACACATACAAAGCTATATTAACTGTATATAGCTATAGTTCATATGTATAACAAACTTTTATATAATAATGCATTTTGTCTGTCGTGCATTGTCTGTATACATACATATGAAGAACTGATATTGACAACGCATTTTTACCTATATTTATTGATTTTGGTTGTTTGTATGAATATTTCAGTGTGTTTTTAAGGTATAACATTGTCTTGTATATGTATAATGGTAATTTAGAGACTTTCTCAAGTGTATAATTGTATTTATATTACTGGTATAAATTAAATGGCTTTAAAAGCGCCTAAACCATTGTAGCAGCATTGATTGCTGAGTTCAGTTGTGTGCAGTAAACAAAGACAACTGATGACGTCAATGTAGAGTGTTTGAAATAAGCAGTCTTAGGATTGTAGTTAGACAGGGAGGCAACAAAGCAGCCTTTTAGGCTTTTAGAAACAATTATATATATTCTTTCTGTTGTCTATTTATTCTGTTTTGAGTAATTGTTGTTTGCGTGTGTGCATGGGTCTTGGAATATAGGAGGATTGTACAAAAAGTCTCTCCGAGGTATCCCAGCAATGGGGTTCATACTTTGTGGATGTACAAAGGGATGAAAGAGGAGATAAACAACCCACACTCACCTGGTCCTGCAGTTGCATCCATCAGTACAGCAGCATCGCTATACCTACCGTGGAGACTATAGCTGGTACTTGCACACACAAACATACACACCCCCAATGCAACTGCGTAGTCCATGCTTAAAAACCCAGCTTTCAGCCCAAAGACCATCCAGATAAGCTGATTTTTTTTTTTTTAAACAAAGAGCAGTGTATGTGCATAATAACTGTTTTTTTGTTTGTGGGGAGAATAAGAAAGAAAGCAAGTTGGCATTTGGAACAGCGCTGTAATCAGAAAGTATTTTCATGTACTTTTTTCATATATATCCATATATATTTAGAATTTGGACCCTTCAGTAATTTGCCTTTAAAATCTAAAGTTAGTTTCTGTAACCATCAGAGGTTGAGCTATGTTTTTGTTTATAGAAGATACTTTTTATTCACTGTGTCTCACACTTTTAAAGCTTACTGGATTTACTTTTATTGTATAAAGTGTCTATTAAATGCCCTTACTAATTTTATCGAAACATCTTTGGTAATTATAACCAAAGTTGTTTATACATCTTACTGACCCTTCAGTAATCACTGATGCATAATTATTTCTTTATTAAGTTATATATTAACTTTTATTGCTCTTTGTATACAGATCTTCCTCTGGATTACAAATTTCGACGATTTTCAGCAGATCAGTCCTGCACTAAGGGATATTACCCAGCACCCCCAGTCTCACTTCTTAAGGTGGCCGAGTCCTAATCTGTGTGTCATAGGGCAGTTGAAGGTTCATATTTACTGCAGTACAGGTACTCTGTTCTTCCATGTGAGTGGCACTAAAAGCTGTGTAATGATTCGATTACATTTGAAAACAGCTGGTGATGCATCATAATCTAAATTAGTTATTAGTTTTGTATGTGTGTAATGAGAACAAAGATGGGGGTGATGAAATGTGTTAGGGTCTTGTTACAATAGAATCACTTTTCCGTTGTCCACTGTCTGATACTGTTCAATACTGTTAATAACAATGTGTTAAATAAGGACCAGGCTTCAGAGAGCTGTTGAAATCATATGTTAGGTTTAGAGAATAACAGATAAACCAACCAATAGGTTTACTCCAGGATATGGTTTCCGCCCACATTTTGAAGAAAAAAAAAATGTGTTTAAATTTCAAAAAATGTACAAAATCAGAAGACGTAACATACTCAAACTCTGGACAGAGGCACACATTTGCATCCATGAAAAATGACCGATAGAGTTTCCAACGAAAAGTTGTAATTTCATAGGGCATCAGTGATTTGCTTATACTGTAAATGAAGGTACCAATAATGTGATGGCCTTAGTTGACAGAAGTATCATATGTCATATATCTCTGTATTATAAATGTATGGTGCATCATCACAAAGTGGAACTATGGACAAAACCAACCACCTACTGTCTAACACTTCTTATATGCCATACCGCCAAAATATGAGAAATTCCTCAAAAAAGTATATATATTTTTAAAAGTGATGTGCACTAGTGATAAACAAACTGCTGGCTTCAATTTCTAAAGAGTTGTTATATTTAAGAAACAGTGTTTAATTTAATCATCAAAGTCTACTAAGTGTAGGTTTAAGTACATAAACAAATTACAGATTTCAGCTTTTATAGAATTCCCAAATTTTATGGAACTAGGTTTATTTTTTTTAAGGTTATTGGTTACATTTCATTTAACGTTGATGCAGCCATCAGCAAGTCTGGATGTTTAAAATACATTACGGTGATTTTGGTTCATTTTTTTTAGGGTTACACTAAGTTTAAGTCAGACTAGGGTAAAGTTCAGGTTTAATTTCAGGACTGATACATCACCCATTACTTGTTAAACTAGAGTACCAGCTTCTGTGTTGGCCACACCTCCAGGTTTCCATAGCTACACATCATATCATGTTTTGAAACACTAAAATAAAGTTTAAAAAAACCCATACACCAGCACCTATTTATAAATTTGTCATTTTGTAAACATCGGCAGAATGTTTCTATTTCAAGAGAAAGAACCTGGAGTTCTGCCGGAGCAGTGTCATTTGTTTTGCTGTCCTCGTGTGGTCACTTTCAGGAACACACCCATCCTAATGTGGCCTACTTTACATTTGTAACAACAGAAATTATCAAGAGTAAAATATATATATTCTTCTAATTATTTCTGCAAGGTTGTTAAAAGTGGTTGAAGTTGAAGATGTTTAATTACACTTAAAGGTAATGACATTTGTTAAAACTATTTCATGCAGTAGTTTGCTTAAGGGCCTACCAGACAATAAAAACATATAGGATTACCATCACGGGATTGCTGGATATGTACATGATTCTCAGAAAATTTTAATTTTATAAAATGCCTGGTGTTTAACAGGGGGATTAAACTCATATCCCCCTAAACCAGTACTTCTGAATACAATTAAAACTATTATCCTTTATCCCTGTACTGTCTAGACCTCTTCTAATTGTTCTCTATTATTTTTCTGGATTTAGTACTTTACAAAGTCTTTTTTATAACAGTACTGTTTATAGCCTGAACATGTCTGTTATCACAGATGACAGTCAAAAATGACAGTTAATACTACTTAATACCTTAAAAGGATCCTAAACTTTGCCTTTACCTCCAAACAAAATGATATTGACTAATTAAAGCATAACAAGGGATCACCATTTGCTTCTTTTACATCATTATAAACATTTGAAACTTCTCTATATTATTTAGATCTTATTTTAATTGTATTTATGCTGAGGAGGAATCGGAAGAAATCATTGAGTTTCCTCAATTAAGAGTCATTTATTTAATTATAAAATCTGACTAGATAAATTACCCAAGGTTGTACATCCAGTGTATGACTGAATGACAGACTATTTAATAGACTTTGATGCTTGAACCAATTACACTGCAAAAAATGAAATCTTAACAAGTTACAAAATCTAAAAAAAAAAAAAGGTGCAACAAATCTTGTTTTTTACTTTATAGATTTCTAAGATCAATAATTAATTTTTAGAAACTTTTTCCTATTTTAAATTTACTCACTTTCAGGTCAAGCTAGCATATTTAATCAACGTAAAAACACTAACTGTGTATGTGCATGATTTAACATCACTTATTAAAACATTAAACCTCATATTACAATACTGGAAATTATGTTTACACAGCATTAACCCAC
>JAFMOD010000343.1:1139423-1214809 GCA_019802435.1 Corydoras maculifer
AAGCCAGAGCTACAATGGAGTGGTTTAAAAAAAAGAATATTCATGTGTTAGAATGGCCCAGTCAAAGTCCAGACCTAAACCCAATTGAGAATTTGTGGCAAGATCTCAAAACTGCTGTTCACAAACGCTCTCCATCCAATCTGACTGAGCTTGAGCTGTTTTGCAAGGAGGAATGGGCAAAAATTTCAGTCACTAGATGTGCAAAGCTGGTGGAGACATAACCTAAAAGACTTGCAGCTGTAATTGCAGCAAAAGGTGGTTCCACAAAGTATTGACTCAGGGGGGCTGAATAATTTTGCACATCGCACTTTTCAGTATTTTATTTGTAAAAAAATTGTTGATTCATGTATAACTTTCATTCCACTTCACAATTGTATACCACTTTGTGTTGGTCTTTCACATTAAATTCCAGTGAAATATATTTATGTTTGTAATGTGACAAAATATGGAAAAGTTCAAGGGGTATGAATACTTTTGCAACCCACTGTATATATATATATATATATATATATATATATATATATATATATATATATATATATATACGGTTTTCACAATGAACTGTTATACAATTCATACACCTCATCCAAAAAGCAAATCCCAGGCCCGCCACTGAAGTTAACAAATGTGGGATCTTGAGCAAGACGCTTAACCCTTATTGCTCCGGGGATGCTGTACCAACTCTGTGTTCTGACCCCAACCAAATTGGGATACTTGTAATTCACTTTGGACAAAGGCATCTTCTAAGTAACCAAATGAAATGAAATGAAAGGTAAAGACATGACTATTAAATTTAAGACCAGTGGCAGTAAATTGAAATTTGAATTTGCTATGTAAATTGAGCTTTAGGTAGTTTTTGTCAAATAAGTTGCTACACCTATTTAATCCAAAAGATTATATACTCTGTGTATTCTACTTACCAATCTCTAACTGTCTTTGAATTAGACTTTTACAGCGTTCGCGGTAGTTTGCCTGTGTCTCACTGTACTCCAGCATCACTTCCATTAACTTACAGGATAGCATGGAATGCTGGCAGCAAAAAACATTAAAAAAAGACAATATGATGCAAGCAGCCGCAAAACATAAAGAAATGTTGTGAGAAAAGATGTTATTTAACACTCACCTGAATCTTTCGAATTCTGAGATCAGCTAAACATTGATCCTGAACTTCTGTCTGTTCAACTGTTTCCTGAATTCCTGAAAGATTCGAGATAACAAATAAAAAATAATAAAATTTTGTTACTAGAATTTACGCCATCACTTTTTTCAGTCTCTGGTTTCTGTCTCCACCTCGTGGTGACCCGAAGGTAGTGTAACTAGCCCCATATATTTATGACTCTACTAGAGTTTAGCATCTGGAATGTGAAACTCACTTTTTAACTTGCATCGGACTTTGTTGGTAAGAAGATTAATGTCCATCATCAGATTCTTCAGTTCTGTCTGTGTTTCTAAATACAAAAAAGATACAAGAGTCAGTTATATTTATTAATGACCTGTGAATGAGTTTTTAATAAGGATTTATCAAAATGTTTGTAAGTTTAAGTTCAAAAATCCAAAATCTAAATTCAAAATAATTGTTTTTCACAAAACTCGAAAAAATAACTAAGTGGTAGTCTTTATGTTATGAATAAACATGAAAACAGTGGAATCTAAATATCACAAAATTGATGTATATTAATTAAACAAGTTAGAAGACTAGTTTACAATGGTTGCATTTAAAACGCTACCTATAGCATATTTTATTGTTATATATAATTTTATAATGTGACTTTCAGTAAAAAAGTAAAAATCATTTGTTAATTACAAGTTTTCCATGTTCTTCCCATGTCTGTATGGGTTTCCTCTGGGTTCTCCGGTTTCTTCCCACAGTCCAAAAATATGGATTCAAGGTAAATTGAATGCTCTAAATTGCCCCACATAGAGAGTGTGTCTGTTTGTGTGAGTGTGGAGTTCAACCATGAGAGTGATTCAAAACAATGTGGAATTCTATTTACAAGACTGAAACCAAGGAACTTAAAATGTGATCTTGAGATTGGTCTAAAGACAAACATCTAACTCAATTACTACAACATTGTACAAGTGTTTGTTTGCCAATGTAGTTCATGGAAAATTTTGAAGCAAACAAACAGACTTTCAGATTTTTTAAAACACACTCATTCAAAAACATAGAGATGTCATTAAAACCACTGTAAGTGTACCGTGTTGGCGTCCTGATACTTTTTTATTTTATGCAAAATTATTATATGAACTAAATAAACTAGTTATATAAACTAAAAAAATATTATTGTGAATTGTTTAGTAATAGATGAGATTTTGTACAAGAAATACAAACATACCATTTTGCTCAGCAGTCTAAATAAAAATATCTTGATATTTTCACAAATTTTAAATTTTACGCTTACTCTCATCTAAATCAGGGGCTGCAAGGATGGAGCTGCGGTTTCTTTTTATTTCCTCCACCTTCTCAGCAATTAACTGAATAAAGCCATGTATTTCCTCCACCTACAAAAAAGAAAACATTTCATTTATTTCTGGTGTGTAATGAATATAGGGCCTAAAATAAAGCACTTACAAACTGTGGCATAAAGAGTGGTGTTCTAATATGTGTGTGTATTTGTAACAGTTAACAGCAACAGGATTTATTGATAAACAGAAGCCTGAGTCAGATGGAATTGTAACGAATGAACTTCACTGTTCACAGAGTTGCTTACTCAGCAATCCTGTCAGTTGTGTTAAGGTATAAATGTAAGGTTCAGAGAGTCCAGCGCCAGTTTACAGACAGCTGCAAACTTTTTTTTTTTTATAGTCATTGGTTCAAGGACCTCATCAAAATCACCATGGGTAGAGTAAGTACTGATCATTCATCATGTTCTACAAAATGTCATTGGTCAGTGTGCTGTGGGACCGATAAAGCTGCTGTTTTATGACGAAAAACATTTGATTTTATTACTGTTTTTAAAATCTGAAACAGATTTTCTTATCAGAAGAAATGGTTGTGTATAAAAATCTGAAATTGGAAAAGCTACAGAACTGCAGCTTTTCTTTCGCTACCAATTAAACAAGTGTCCCTTAAATGGCTATTTAACCCTTTAGTGTTTTTTTTTTTTTAATATCATGTCATCAGCTTATCTAAAGCCTAATTTGCTTTTAATATTTTCTAAATGTCAATAAAGAGAATTCAAATAATTAGAACTGGAGTGGGTATTAATTTACTATTTTAACAAAACTGACTGCTGATTTTATTCATCCTGTTTGTTTTAGGTGATCTTTTATGAGGAAAGAAACTTCATGGGTCGCTCATATGAATGTAGCAGCGACTGCTCGGACATGTCATCCTACATGAGTCGCTGTCACTCATGCAGAGTGGAAAGTGGTTGCTGGATGGTCTATGATCGACCAAATTTCATGGGGAACCAGTACTTTATCAGAAGGGGCGAGTACTCAGATTACCACAGCATGTGGGGTTGGGGTGCTAACGACTGGATCAGGTCCTGCCGTATGATTCCCATGGTATGCTCATCAACACCTTCTTTCACTCACACTGATCCACACTGCAGTTTCGTCTTGCATCCAACACAAATCTAATGCTTTACTGAATATTTGCACATCTTGCATTCAGTGTCACTGAAGCTGAGCTGTCAAATGTTCCTGCACTTTAAATTAATCATTTTATTCTGTTAAATTCAGCTGTGTCACGTGACCATGTTCATTTTCTTTAAATCAGTACAGGGGCATTTTTGGGATGAGAATATACGAGAGGGAAAACTACATGGGTCAGATGGTGGAGGTAGCTGATGACTGTGACTCCATCATGGATCAATACCATTGGTCAAGCGGATGCCACTCATGTCATGTTATTGATGGGCACTGGCTAATGTATGAGCATTCCCACTACAGAGGCAGGATGTGGTACTTCAGGCCTGGAGAGTACCGCAGCTTCAGGGAAATGATGGGCAGCAGTGGCATGAGATTTATAAGCATGAGGCAAATCGTGGACTCGTGGTTTTAAATGAAAAAAATAATAAAAATAACATCTGTACACATTTACTGGCCTGTCTTTTCTACAGCCATTTTCTGGCTATGTGGAACACTACGCATAAACAGTAAAGAATACAAAATGCTGCTTCTGTTTCAAGGAAAACAATCATTTAATTATTTCTAAACAACTTCTTAATGTCTGATGCTGGGGACAGATTAACCTGCTGCTTACAAAATAATAAAACTTTACCTCTTCAAAAAACTCATCCAGAGAACTTTTCTCCATTCCTACCTCCACCACTGCCTCCTCCATTACTGCACTCTGGAAAACACACAACAAGCATTCATTTAATCCATTTTTCTATTGCTTACCGAACCAGTCAGCATCTTCTGCCTGAGCTGGTATCATTTTCATGGCATTATAGGTGGCATGACCGTCTCTGTCACTCTGCTGTTTAAAAATCTATTTCCTTTAGCTTATAAATATTAATGTAAAGGAAACTCAAGTGTCAAAACTCATTATATGTAACTTTTGTTATACATTTGTGTGTGTATATACATAATAACTCAATAAGTTGTATTTAATGGTATTATTAATAATAATATTGTTTTTATTATTGTTGGGAGTTGTTACACACACAGACACAGTTTCAGATTATGTACAGCTATCCCTCCCTTACATGTATTTAATCCAGTGAAACAGTGCTGATGTTGATTATGTGATTGATCAACTCTGGTGCAAAACAACATAAGATTCAAATATCTTGTTCTCAAAAGGCAAATGAAAGCCACAAGAATGTGTGTCAAACCTTTCACAGCACAGACAATGAAATCATATGCAAGTTAGTACAAAATCAGTTTGTGTGCATTAATAACATTGAGCTGTGTGACATGATGGAGAAGATGAACGCTCCCACAAGCAAAAGTAGCACGTGAACGATCAGCCTTCTGATCTTCCCATCAGAGAATCGTTAATCAACGACAGACAAAATACCAAAAATAAACAGAACGTGGACAGACCTTATTGCCACTGCAGTGAGGTTATCTACGCACATACCATGCATGCGGCATGCTTTTCAGGCGGTAGACAAAGAGCTTATTCTAAACGCACTTCTAAACAGATGAACTCTGTTCTTACAAAAACCAATGATTCAACACCAATATGAACCACTTATATTTGAGGAATTCAATTGCATGAAAATCTTTAATAGTCTTCATTTGCTTTTTAATTTATATTGAAAAAAATTTAAACAAATTAATACTTAAATGTATGCAAGTCTTCAGCTCCATACCACAACCATATACCATCTTGAGAGCCATCACATTAGGAAATGAAGTGAGAATACACTTTTTAACTTACATGTTTCAGTTCGTGTTTGCGGTCCTTCATGATTCCAAACTCTTCTGCACTTCGGGAACCTAACAGTCCAGAGTTTAATCCATTTTAAAGCACCACCCACCTGACCAGAAACTGCACTTCTGTATTCTGTACTAATTAGACTTTGCATATAATCAAACAGAACCAACAGGGGACTAACAAAAAAGAAAACAGATGTACTACAGTGTGTTATTATAAAACTACAAAGTCCATTTATACCGGAAGTGGAGAAAATAAACAATGGGGCAAGAAGTGGGTGTGTACAAATGTTTGACTGGTACTGTACCACATTTAAAACATCTTAGAATCACATGATTATAAATCAATGAGTTCCTGTAGACATTTATTGCACAAACTACTGAAAATAATTGAGTCAATAGTGAACATCAGAGAAAAGGGCAAAGAAAATGAGCGCTGCTAGAATTAGATAAGAAGGTACTGATCAGAAAAGGGGAGAGCTGCAAGGAAATGGATCCCAGGAGAGGAGGCACTGAATAAAACGGCAGGGGATGCTGGTTGCATGGTTACGAAAATGGGAGTTAAGAGAGAAAGCACAAAAAACAAGAAACAATGTGGGAGGAAGGTGCACTGTGAAAAAATAAGACTTTTTGTTACAGCTTTACATTATCAGGGACTCCTCTCCACTTTGCTTCCTCCAAATAATTAATGAGATCTTACACTTTTGAGGTATTGAACAGAACAATGTTCTTAAGTTTGTTAGTATTCAAACAGGAACATGATGATGATGATGATGATGATTCATAGGGTTCCTCAAAATCGAGGTTTTCTGTGGCGTCCAGTGTACTTTGTGTCAGCTCTGACCTCCCTAAAAAAAAAAGGAAAACTCATTAATAAAGAACAGCTATCTCTGACTGATCTTAATTACAGAACAACTAAACTTACATAAGCAAGTCAAAAAAGTTCAACAATTTCAAATAAGTGAAGTGCTGATCATTTTTACTTACCCTTGTAAATTTAAACATAAACTTACTGGCCACTTTATTAAGTACACTTACTGAGCTACCATGCCCTTGTTAATAGAATAAAGGTACCATTTCAAAGAGTGCACAGTGTTTTGAAAACTCCAGCAGAACAGCCGTGTCTGATCCACTCATACTCAGAACACAAGAGGTAAGGGGATTAATAAACTATTTAGAGAAACAAGTGAACTACAGTCTGTATCAGTAGAAGTACAAATTAGAGCTGATAAAATGGATGTGTACTCAATAAAGTTAATGGTGTGTATGACAAACACTTTTATAATTACTTACTAGAACATCAAATTCCATTGGCTCATAACTTAAGGCCTTTTGCAACAAAAACTAGTGAAATAAATTAAATAAAAGTTAAATAACATGGTACATACTTGCCCTGCCTCCTCCGCCTTTCCTTCTTTTCTTTGATCCAATCTTTACTCTTCTTCAGTGACTTTCCCTTCATGTTTTTAAAGCGAGACCTTTAGTAAAAAAGATAGAAGTTATCCATCCATCCATTATCTTCCGCTTTATCCTCTACTAGGGTTGGGGGGGCTTCCCATGTTTTGAGCAGTGGGCAGATACACCCAGGACAGTGCGCCACCTATCGCTGGGCACACACACACAAACTATATAGGCTAATTTGGAGAATTCAATTGACCTTGATCCATGTTTTTTTTGGACTGTGGGAGGAAACCGGAGAACCCGAGCTAACCACTAAGACACAAGAGCTAACCACTAAGACACCGTGCTGCCCAGATAGAAATGATATTTTATGCATTTATTACAGTAGTGTTCACAGATAGCGTTGATGTAAGAGGGAGGAAAATCTGTCTGGTGGAAACTGTAGCCGAACAGAACGATAGTCCCTCTATCACTGTATGTCTCTTTTTTCTCAGTACAGCTGAGAAATAAACCTGCACTGACCTTCAGAAAAGAGACACCACCATCAGCAGTATAAAACACAGGACACTCTTTAATCAAGGTTTATAAATGCACAAATAAATCAACAGTCGCCTTAAAACTTTACCTCTGTCCTGTAAACTGAGCTTGACTTGAAACCTCACGTGTGGATGTTTCTGAACCCAGTCCCTGCAAAACAGCAAAATATTAATTTAAATTCCCCCAAATATTAATTTATATCAAATCATGAGTGAATTCTTAATTAATATTGATTTTGATTCCTTACCTTTGGCAAAACACCAGAAACACCAGCAAACAGACAGAGGAAGAACCTTTGAGTGACAGGTTTATGATTATTATTTAAAAAACAGACACTTATTGTAACTTGCTTTGATGTAAAACAATGAACACCAACTTTTTAGCTTTGCTACTGTGAGGGTAATCAACCACCACACCCCCTGTGAAGCCTGCTCTCATGGCCTGCGCTGTGATGAGCTCCAGCTGCAATCAAATCAATGCACTCGTTAGTAAATGTAATCAAGAGGTGTATTTGTACAAGCTTCTAAAATAGGGGTGCCCACACTTTTCTGGCCCGAGATCTACTTTTCCATTGAACAGGTCATCGAGATCTACCAGGGTTTATCTTTTTTTTAGACTGTTATATTGAAACCTGTTTACACACATCATGTTAGTATTGCTCCTCCTTGGATCACCACCGTACCGTGGTGAAGGAGTTTGTGTGCTTGAATGATCCTAGGAGCTATGTTGTCTGGGGCAAAAAGCCCCTGGCAGGGTCTCCCAAGGCAAATTGGTCCTAGGTGACGGGCCAGACAAAGAGTGGTCCAACAAAAACCCCTATGAAGAGAAATATTTAGGATTATCGTGGCCCCACCCAGGAGCCAGGCCCGGGGAACGGGATTCGCCAGCGAGCGTCTGGTGGTCGGGCACTTTCCCATGGTGCCCGGCTGGGCCCAGCCCGAAGGAGTTACATGGGTTCCCCCTTAAATGGGCTCACCACCTGTGGGGGGGGGGGGTAGTAATAGGGGTTCGGTGCAGTGTGGATCGGGCGGCGGCCGAAGGCGTGGGCCTGTTGAAATTGGCTTTCGGTACTTGGAACGTCACTTCACTGGCAGGGAAGTAGCCTGAGCTGGTGTGGGAGGTTGAGAGATACCGGCTACATATAGTTGGGCTCACCTCAACGCATAGCTCGGGTTCTGGGTCCATTCTCCTTGAGAGGGGCTGGACTCTGTTCTTTTCTGGAGTTGCCCATGGCGAGAGGCGTCGGGCAGGTGTGGGCTTTCTTGTGGTCCCCCGGCTTGACGCGTGCATGTTGGGGTTTTCTCCGGTGGATGAGGGTAGCTTCACTATGCCTTTGGGTTGGGGAACGGGTACTGACTGTTGTCTGTGCTTATGCGCCGAACAGCAGTTCAGAGTAGCCAGCCTTCTTGGAGTCTGTGGGGTATTGGAAAGTACTCCCCCTGGAGACTCTGTAGTCTTACTGGGGGGACTTCAACACTCACGTGGGCAATGACAGTGAGACCTGGAGAGGTGTGAATGGGAGGAACGGCCTCTCTGATCTGAACCCGAGCGGTGTTCCGTTGTTGGACTTCTGCGCAAATCACGGTTTGTCCATCACGAACACCATGTTCGAGCACAAGGGTGTCCATAAGTGCACATGGCGCCAAGATGCCCTAGGGCGCAGTTCAATGATCGACTTTGTACTTGTGTCATTGGGCTTAAGGCCATGTGTCTTGGACACTCGGGTGAAGAAAGGAGCTGAACTGTCAACTGATCACCACCTGGTGGTGAGTTGGATCAGATGGCGGGGGAAGATGCTGGTCAGACCAGGCAGACCTATACGTATAGTGAGAGTTTGCTGGGAACGTCTGGCAGAAGAACCCGTCAGACGGATGTTCAATTCTCACCACATTCAGAGCTTCAACCGCATTCCGGGGGAGGTGGGGGACATTGAGCCTGAATGGGCCATGTTCCGTTCCTCCATTGTTGAGGCGGCGGACAGGAGCTGTGGTAACCCTCAAACACAGTGATGGTCACCCTGTGTAAGGGATGCGGTCAAGCTGAAGAAAGAGTCCTATCAGGCATGGTTGGCTTGTGGGACTCCAGAAGCAGCTGACCGGTACCGACAGGCCAAGCGTTTTGTGGCTTCGTGCGTCGCGGAGGCAAAAACCCGGGTGTGGGAGGAGTTCGGTGAGACCTTGGAAAGTGACTTTCGGTCGGCTCCTAGAAGATTCTGGCAAACTGTCAGGCAACTCAGGAGGGGAAAGCAGTGTGCCACCATCACAGTATATAGTGGAAGGGGTGACTTCGACTTGAGACGTCATTAGGCGGTGGAAGGAATACTTCAAGGACCTTCTCAATCCCACCAATATGCCCTCCGGAGAGGAGGCAGAGTCAGAGGAGGAGGCTTGTCCATCACTGTGGCTGAAGTCGCTAAGGTAGTCAGAGGGCTCCTTGGTGGCAGAGCTTCTGGGGTGGATGAGATCCGCCTGGAGTTCCTCAAAGCTCTGGATGTTGTGGGGCAGTCTTGGCTGACGCGCCTTTTCAACATTGCATGGTCTTCGGGGGCAGTGCCTCTGGACTAGCAGACGGGGGTGGTGGTGCCTCTTTTTAAAAGGGGGGACTGGGGGGTGTGTTCCAATTACAGGGGAATTACACTCCTCAGCCTCCCCGGCAAAGTCTATGCAGGGGTACTGGAGAAGAGAGTCCGACAGATAGTCGAATCTCGGATCCAGGAGAAGCAGTGTGGTTTTCGTCCTGGTCGTGGAACACTGGACCAGCTCTTCACTCTCTCCATCATCAGGCTGCGAACTTCAGCTCTTATTGAATCGGTTTGCAGCCGAGTGTGAAGCAGCCGGGATCAAAATCAGCACCTCCAAATCTGAGACCATGGTTTTCAGTCGGAAAAGGGTAGAGAGTCCTCTCTGGGTCAGGGATCAGATCAGCCTTAAGTGGAGGAGTTTAAGTATCTCGGGTTCTTGTTCACAAGTGATGGTAAGATGGAGCGTGAGATTGATAGAGGGATCAGCGCGGGGTCAGCAGTGATGCGGACCCTATACTGGTCTGTTGTGGTAAAGAAAGAGCTGAGCCACAAGGCAAGGCTCTCGATTTACCAGTCAATCTACGTTCCAACCCTCACCTATGGTCATGAGCTTTGGGTAATGACCGAAAGAGCAAGATCGCGAATACAAGTGGCCGAAATGGGTTTTCTCCGCAGGGTGGCTGGGCTCTGCCTTAGAGATAGGTTGAGAAGTTCGGTCATCCGGGAGAGACTCGGAGTGGAGCCGCTACTCCTCCGCATCGAAAGGAGCCAGTTGAGGTGGTTCGGGCATCTGGTAAGGATGACTCCTGGGCGCCTTCCTAGGGAGGTGTTCCAGGCAAGTCCAGCTGGAAGGGGACCCCGGGGAAGATCCAGGACACGCTGGAGGCATTATATCTCTCAGCTGGTCTGAGAACATCGCGGGGCGCGACCCGAACCCCGGACAAGCGGAAGATAATGGATGGATGGATGGATGGATGTTAGTATTGTCGAATCAGCATAGAAGACAGCTTCAGATTGCCATTTTCACAGAAATCACTTTTTTATTAGACATATTTCAGCAAATAGCATGGAGAAAACTTTAATACACCCAAACAACCAAACACAATAGAAGGTCAATGGCTACTTGGCAAATCAAGCAAATGCATTTTGAGTTTGACATTGTAAAAAAATATTCATTCTACCACCCCAAACGAAAGTGGAACATTTTCGTTCTTTTGGAACAAAGTCGTTCACTTGCCTTTTCGGTCAAATAAAGTGCAAAAACACAAACAGAAACTATCTAATGTAGATGATTCGCGAGGCAGTGCATCGGCTTTAGGCACGGAGGCGTGGCCACGTGCCGGTTTTGGGAACTGCGAGAGAGATGGAGGGGGGGGGGCGGAAGACTGCGCGCTTGCACAGCGATAGAGATAGCGATTCAGAATGAATCACGTTGAGTGTGTTAAAATGTGTGTGCGCGTGTGTATAACTGCTTCCGATACTGTATTGTGCTGTGAAAAATGTGCTTATACTTGATAAACCTCCATCACGATCTACCTGACACCCCTGCGCGATCGATCGGGCGATCACAAACGACGTATTGGGCACCCCTGTTCTAAAAGCTTTATTTAATAGTAATTAATAAGCTGTGAATTTACTTTTTTTTATAACTTTTAATGAATTGACAGGTGTAGGCAACTTTATAGGAGTACCTCATATAAAGTGTTAATGTTAATACACAGTTCAGTTAAAAGCGGAGCTGGGATCAGTGCAGCACCTACCTGTTCTGAAGTTTCGGGATAGATCTGAAAAACTGCACGAGCACCTCTCACCTTAAAATAAAAAAAACTTAAAGAATGCATTCTGTAAACAACTGCAAAATCTTTAGGATAACAGAGGCAATTTTTTTTACCAGTGAGGAGTAAAGAGAAGTGAAGAACGAGGAGAGACGTTTTGGAGGACTGTGTGTCTTCTTGTCTGCATTACACAACCACTGCAGTGCCGAAATACTGAAAAAGATGCACTTCTGATGAAATAAAATGAATTAATCAAAACAATCAAGACATATTTAGCAGCCTGGTATTAAAACGTGGATGGTTTAATTTTAAAACTATAGTTAAATTGTGATGTTTAAATCTTGATGTTTTGTCTCCGACAAATATATGTGCTCATTCAACTTGCACTATTGTTTTTAATGCACCAATCATAAATCACTTCTCAACCAACTGCATGTCACTTTACTTCTACTTGAATTACTAGTTAGATTTTATCTTAAGCTTTTGATGTTAATGTTTATTTCATGTGTGATATATATTACTGCACCATGAGTAAAATTAATCTGAAAAAAATAATTTCAATACTGTGTATGTCCTGTGGCGGCACGGTGGCATAATGGTTAGCACGTTCGCCTCTTAGCGCTAGGGATTCCCGGTTCGAATCCCCATCTGGGTGGAGTTTCCATGTTCTCCCCGTGTCTGCGTGGGTTTACTCCGGGTTCTTCGGTTTCCTCCCACAGTCCAAAAACATGGATCATGTCCATTGAATTCTCCAAATTGCCCCATATAGAGTGTGTATGTGTGAGTGAGTGTGTGCCCAGCGATGGATTGGCACCCTGTCCTGGGTCTATCTGCCCAGCGCCCGAGACGTTCTCCCCTGGATGGGCATGGGGAAAAGCGGGAGATAATGAATGAATGTATGTCCTGTACAAACTGCCGATTTGACAGTAAAGTTGACTTTGACTTCGTATAGCCATCATACAGAAAACTAAATTAATCTCCAAGCTAAAGTTTATTTGCTCCATTTCTACTTCAGCAATCAGAGGTAAAAAAAATATATATAAATTACATTTTATAAAAAATTTGGTCAAACCTGTGGCTATGAGTCCAGTGTACATTCTAACTGTCAGCCCTCATATTATTTTCAAATTGTCTTTTGGGTGCAGTTTTTTTCTATACAAGTGCTATTAAGCACCATTATTGTGTGGGTAGCTAGATACGATAATAAATAAGACTCCTGTATTACCTGATACAGCCATCAAAAGTTCCAGGTCTGAAGGGAATTCCTTCCCCCATGTCTCCTAAAACCAGATCGCCCTCCACCTCCCTCTCCAGAGCTACACCTAACAAACAGCAAAAGTACATTCAGATATCAAATTGTAATGTTATATAGTGCAACAAGGCGGCACGGTGGCTTAGGGGTTAGCACGTTCGCCTCTCAGCACTAGGGATTCCCGGTTCGAATCCCCATCTGGGTGGAGTTTCCATGTTCTCCCCGTGTCTGCGTGGGTTTCCTCCGGGTTCTCCGGTTTCCTCCCACAGTCCAAAAACATGGACCAAGCCAATTGAGTTCTCCAAATAGAGTGTGCCCCATAAAGAGTGTGTAAGCGTGCGTGTCTGTGTGAGTGAGTGTGTGCCCAGCGATAGATTGGCACCCTGTCCTGGGTGTATCTGCCCATTGACTGAAACCTTCTCCCCTGGATGGGCATGGAGAACCCCCCCCCCCCGCAACCCTAATATAGGATAAAGCAGAAGATAATGAATGAATGAATGAATAGCACAACAAAATAAAATTAGTTCTCAGCACAGTCTGTTTTCATGTTTACAAAAAATATTCACTTGTGACCTAAATAGTCATGTACCATCACGATGGTACTAAAAACTAAATTAAATGTAATAAAATAACTAAATCATGACGATTCTGCTCATCAAATGTTGCCGGCATACTCACTCAGCATGGAACTACTGATGTCAATGCCAATCCAATGATGCCCCTCCTCAGATAAATAATCACCACTGAGTCCAGAGCCACAACTGAGAGGGAGCAGAGAACCATAATTGAAACCAATAAAGAAGACAAAATCATGTAAAAATCACAAACAGATGTTCAAGATTTAAGTGTGAATGTTTAAAATAACTAAAAATCTAATTATTGTATCCTAAGATCTCAAGAGTGAATAATGAAATCTAACCAAAAAAAAAACCAAAAAAAACATTGATTTATATTTTGTTTTGCTGCATTCAAATAAAGAATAATTTATGAAAACATAATTAACAACATAATATAAAATACTTTAAGATTAAACAAAACAAAAAACATATATAACAAAAGGAAAAAAACACAGATGAAGATTATAGAGACCAGTGCTGAGTCCAAATGAAATATATATCAAAAATGTGGTACATCAATAAAAGTAATGTCTTTGTAGAATAAAGAATATCATGACTAACCCTACATCCAGTAAGAAACACGGCTGATCCTCAGGAAGATTGAGAAGCTCCACCGCTCTCTCCGACATCTGAGTCTGGATCTCAATTATACGAGAACTAAGAATCAGATTAAAACCATCATTATTATCAATATCATTACGATCATCAACATCAGGGAAGATATTAAAGGACTTACTTCTGTGAATACTTCTTTGCTTCTTCTTCATTGTAGAACTGGAAACAAATGACATGATTAACACCATGACCCTTTAGCACCATAGAACTTATCCAAAAGTTTTCATAAACCTTTTATTGCAATGCCACTGTGTTTGTCAAAAGCTATTGTGTAGCAGGGCCTATGCCTCACATTTAGGATGAAGCATTAACCACAACCTTACTCTGCTTCTTACATTACAAAACATTACCTTTTTTAAATGTGTATATGCATGTTTGCTCAAAATGTAATTAAATTACGACGTTATAATTAAGTAATTCAATTATTAATTATTCTTATCCCAGACCATGTAAAATGAGAGGCATTATGGTGCTGGCTGTGCTGTAATTTTGTCTGGTATCCTTTTTTTCTTATTATTAATTTCTTATTATTCCTTCATTCATCACACAATGGGGAAATTCACATTCTCGGCAGCAATAGTGATAGCAAAAGTTAAAGAAAAGACATCCAAGATACCTATTAAGAGAGGTACTTAAAAAAAGAAAAAAAAGTCATCTGTACATACAAAAAAATACATAAAATAAACAAACTGCTCAGTTATGTACATGACAAATAAACAGGGAAGACAGTTTTAAAAAACTCTATAAAAAAAAACAAAGTATTGCATGTATAACAACGGGATAGTTCTTGTACAGTTTTATTGTTTGGCAGTGAGCGGTTACTAAGAGCAGTGCTGATTGTTCTTTGCTAATTTCATTCTTACGTTGCCTTTATGTTACGAATTACACACGGACAGTATTTATAAATCTTAGATTTCTGAGCTTTGCTTCTAAAACCCTTTCTTATGCTGCTGCAATATAAAGATAATCTGCACACGTGCGCCATTTGAACGCTGCAACACGTGACAGCTACTTTACCTCTTATTAACACATTACCAATACAATTAACTCACCACTTCTGGAGGAGCCAGATGCTCCGGTCTGCGTCCACTAGAGGCCATTATTAATAGTAAAAAAAAAAAAAAGATTATTATATATTATATAGAAACGTTAGAAGTGTAAATACAATCGCTAGCTCTCAGCTCAACCACATGTCGCCTCCAAATGACGTAAATTACAGACACCGAAAATAGCATGAAAAACGACCACCGGGAGAAAAAAAACATATACTAGTGTACATCGACTAGTGTACATTCATCTATTATTAAACGTTTATTTACATTATTTATATAAAATAATATTTTGTTTATAAGGTTTGTATGATGTGAAACTCCGCGCATGCGCAGTGTGAATCTGACAGGGAGCGACCCGGGCACCTTTACTGTAAATGTTTTGCTCATTCAGTTTGTGTTTATATTTATGACAACATTCTACTTAAAATAAGACTTAGAGCATTAGTATGACATTATTAGTATTAACACGACATTTAGCTCCAAATGAATTGTTAAACAATAGTTTTTTATGGTTAAATTCGGTATGTTTATAAAGTTGGTGGTGTTTGGTTGTCAGCAGTGATGGCGGCGGGACTCAGTCGCATCATACTGACCCCGGGTCAGCTTCTAGCTCTCGCTCATACAGCTTTCCGTGTTCAACCGCCTCAGTTCTACAACGGAACAGGAACCATCAACCAGTTCCACTGTGGATTTAGCAGAACCATCAGCCAGTTCCACTGTGGATTTAGCAGAACCATCAGCCAGTTCCACCGCAGCAGAACATCTTACTACGATATTCTACAGGTATCTGGAAACATCTTTTTTTTATAATGACATAATTATCACATGGGCACGGTGGATAAGTGGTGTACTTGTAGGGTGACCAGATTCTAATTCACCAGCTGTGGGACAAAGACTATGTTTGTGTGGACAATGTGGGACACCAATGCATCAAGGTAGTCTAAAATAACTTAAAACAAAAAGCACAAAACAGAATTTTTTTAACAGACAAATATATACATGCAATACGTATTTACAATAAAAAAAAAAATAAATAAAAATATATATATATATATATATATATATATATATATATATATATATATATATATATATAATATGTGTACAATTAAGCAGAACAGACAGTTCTTTAATGTGCTTTAAAACTTTAAAAAGGGTATGACTTTCCTAAAAACATAGTAAGCATTAAGCTTACTTACTATTTCACAATGATTCTCAAATTAAAACACCCCCCCCCCCACGACCCTAGTACAGTATAAAGCGGAAAATAATGAATGGATTAGTAATCATCACAATGTCCTCCTTCAATTTTTTGTCTTTATTTATCAGGGTTCAAATTACTGTTTGTTTCTCATCAGAAAAAAATAAATAAATACAGAAATAATTTAAAGATTAAATCCACAATAAATAAAATAGTAATTAGCTGCTAGATCCCATCTCATTATCTTCCATTTAAGCCTATGCTTAAGCCTACACATATTCACCATACCTACTATATAAGGGTATTTCATATAGGGGCAATTTAGAGCAGTCAGTACAAGTTCAAGTGGTTTTATTTGTCATTCCAACAATATAAGTGGTGTGAAATATACAGTGGACTGAACCTACATAACTACACATAACAGTAATCCACGTTTTTGGACTGTGGGATGAAACCGAAAAGCCCATGCGGACATGGGGCGAACATGGAAACTCCACCCTGATGGATTTACACCTGGATCCCCAGCACTGAAAGGAGAACATGCTAACCACTACGCCACCATACCACCTTATAACTGCAATTCCATCCATTACCTTCCGCTTCATCCTATATTAGGGTCACGGGGGGGTTCCCCATGCCCATCCAGGGGAGAATGTTTCGGGTGCTGGGCAGATACACCCAGGTCGGGGTGCCAATCTATCACTGGGCACTCACTCACACACACACTCTATATAGGGCAATTTGGAGAACTCAATTCTCCTTGATCCATGTTTTTGGACTGTGGGAGGAAACCGGAGAACCTGGAGGAAACCCACACGGACACGGGAGAACATGGAAACTCCACCCAGATAGGGATTCAAACCGGGAATCCCTAGTGCTGAAAGGAGAACATGCTAACCACTAAGCCACCATGCTGCCCTTAACTGCAATTGATTCTCATAATTTTTCTAATATAAAATATTATTTGTTCATTTCAGTGTGAATGTTACACAAACAGTTGACAGCTGTTTACACTGTGTGTACACTGGTTTTTATGTAGTGAAATAACCTGGATCTGTTTCTGCAGGTTTCACCACATGCCACACAGGCACAGATCAAGACCGCCTACTACAAGCAGAGCTTCCAGTTTCATCCGGATAAGAATGCAGGCAGCGAGGAGGCAGTGCAGCGCTTTGCTCAGATCAGCGAAGCATACTCGGTTCTAGGCAGTGTGAGTCTCAGGAGGAAATACGACCGTGGCCTACTGAGCCAGGAAGACGTACAGAACGGTGACAGAAGCTCCAGTACAGAAAGGGTGGTGCGTCACCGCCCACAGGGTTCCAAACAAAACAGACAGACCTACTCAGGAGCGAGCAGAGCACCGGGATCCAAACCAATGTTTGACTTTGATGCTTTTTATCGCGCGCACTACGGTGAGCAGCTGGAGCGAGAACAGAACATTCGCCGATGGAAAGAGCAACAAAAACATAAAGAGGTGGAGAAACTTAAAAAGTGGAAACTGGAGAAGGTGATGGAGGTTGCAATCAGCACAATGTTAATATTAGCATTCGTTATTGTGCTTAGTTTAAAATCCTAAGGTTTACACATCTGTACATCATAACCAATATCATATTACATTAAAACACCAAAATCCATCAGAACCTCAGAATCAAGCGTCTGCTCCATTAGAACCTCAGAATCAAGCGTCTGCTCTATCAGAACGTCAGAATGAACCGCTTACTCCATCAGAACGTCAGAATCAACTCGTCTGCTCCATCAGAACCTCAGAATCAACCCGTCTGCTCCATCAGAACCTCAGAATCAACCTGTCTGCTCCATCAGAACCTCAGAATCAACTTGTCTGCTCCATCAGAACCTCAGAACCAACCTGTCTGCTCCATCAGAACCTCAGAATCAACCTGTCTGCTTCATCAGAACCTCAGAATCAACCTGTCTGCTCCATCAGAACCTCAGAATCAACCTGTCTGCCCCCCCCCCCCCCCCCCCCCCCCCCCCCCCCCCCCCCCCCCCCCCCCCCCCCCCCCCCCCCCCCCCCCCCCCCCCCCCCCCCCCCCCCCCCCCCCCCCCAAACTGTGTGCTCAACCAGAACCTCAGAATCAACCACCTGCTCCATCAGATTCCAAAATCAATCGTGACATCACCTGTTTATGCCATTAGAACAGGATTTGGCCGTCATTTTTTAATGACCTTATGACAGGGACAGCCAAAGGGCCACATCTGACCCTGGGGCCACAAAATGCCCTCGTGTAGAAAAAAAGGCAGTGTTGTAAGGGTTAGTGCATTTACCCAACAAAAGCAAGTCTTACGGAGGCTTAAAGTTTTAGATCCTTTTATTAATGAAAAAAAAGTTGTAAGAATCGCTTAACTCCGCTAAACCACAATGCCTCAGGTATATTGTTCGTAATAATGAACAAACTAATAACTAATCACCATTTGGAACAATTCTAATAAATAATGTAAACATTTTTTATATTAACTTTTACATGTTATTCATAAAACGATCACCAGGGGGCCCAGTTTCACACACGTTCTACCCGCAGAACCATTCAAATAAACATTTTTCAGCTTTAGACAACACATTCAAGCAATATAAATAACTATTTGAGAAAAACATATACATTCAAACCCATTCATAACAAGCTAGAGCAGAATCTTAAGTTTTATACCCATGCTGAAAAATTAACACGCATAAAATTAATAATGGATAAAAAATGAATAATTCAGATCAGATGATGTTTGCACACAGTTTTGTCCTTTTCAATCAGTGCTGATATTTTGTTCAAAAATAGGATCTGATCCTCAACAAAAATATTTCAGATATCTGATTTTGTCCTAAATCCATTTACATCCATTAAAATCAAGGCGCCCTGGTGGAGAAGGGGATCAACTTAAGACTGCAGACCAGCATGCCACAGATAGACCCGTTAACAAGGATGTAAACCCTAAGGTGATGCATTAATGTAATGATGACTGCTTTAGATAAGGGCTTCCGTCTGCTGTAAATGTAAATTCCACACTGTTCTTTATATAGCTACTGTGTGTGTTGATGTTTACATCTTAGGAAATCCATAATCTTGTTCAGGCAAATTACGGTGGCGAGCAGGGAAATTAAGCTCTAAACTTTGAGCTGGAAAGGGGGAGGATTCCAGGTGGGGGTGTAGGGTCTGTGTGTGTGTGTAGCTTTAGTGCAGTTATAGTGCAGGTTGAATTCAGGGTGGATACATGCCAGGGTTTTGGGGCGGGGGCCATCTGAAGGAAATGGCTCTAGGGAAGTTAAGTGGCGATGTGTTTAGCACAACAACTTCCGTTCTGGAATGAAACAGCTCTTCCTCTCACTGTCTTGAGGACAAAAAGCCCAGCTGATGCAAGACTTCCAATTTTAGAGATCGAAAAGAAAAGAAGTGTCTGATGTCTGCATGGTAAAAAAATAAGATCTTAAACATTTAATTATAAATTCATAAATAATTATTTTCAATTGCACTGTCATGAATTTAGACCACCACATGGAACTGTCGCATTCTCATTATTTTAGTTGCGCCACCACAATTTGATGCTTTACAACTTAAGAAAAAAATAAAACCAAAAAAAAGTTTTCAAAGTGTAAACATTATGTTGGTCTTGGTCCTATGCTGGGGGCTGGGATCGTGGGCGGTGGTGTTTCAGGTGCTGGGCAGATACACCCAGGACAGGGCATCATTTCATCACTGGGCACACATTCACACAGTCCATATAGGGACGATTTAGACGGGGTAATTTAGACCAGCCAATTCACTTTGTATCCATGTTTTTGTACTGTGGGAAGAAACCAAAGAACCTGGAGAAAAGGCCCACAGACATGGAAACATGGGAACTCCACCCAGATTTGAACCTGGATCCCCACCCAAGAGGCAAATGTGCTAGTCCCCTCATAAACTTATGTATGCTTATTTATAGTAGGTAAGTGTCATTAAGAGCAATGCAATGGCAATAGTAGTCCTGGGTTCAATTCTCAGGTGGAGTAGACAAGATGCTTTCAGTTTTGGAGTTGGCCTGTTCCTGTGTTTATGTGGGAAGTTGCTTGATTGAGAATAAAGGTGTGAATTTGGGAGTGTTTGTATGTGTTGTAGCCGGTTCAGCATGTCAGCATGAAGGGTCTTGATTCTAAACAAAATGAGAAGCTAAAAAGATGCTTTTGATGCGTTTTAGTGAATGAACATCAAATCTGCCCCATTTAATTAAAACTTATTTTCTAGCCCTGTAGTTTTGTAACATTCATTCATTCATTATCTTCCGCTTTATCCTCCATTAGGGTCGCGGTGGGGTTCCCCATGCCCATCCAGGGGAGAAAGTTTCGGGCAGAAACACCCAGGCCAGGGTGCCAATCTATTGCTGAACACACTCACTCACACAAACACACTCTATATGGGGCAATTTGGAGAACTCAATTGACTTGATCCATGTTCTTGGACTGTGAGAGGAAACCGGAGAACACGGAGGAAACCCACGCGGACACGGGGAGAACATGGAAACTCCACCCAGATTGGGATTCGAATCGGGAATCCCTAGCCCTGAGAGGAGAACATGCTAACCACTAAGCCACCGTGCCGCCCTGATTTTGTAACATTCATTTGAATTTTAATTACTCTGTAGTTGAGTCTACAATGAGGACTAATTGGGAAATGGTTAATCTAAAAAAATAAAATACTATACAACAAAATATATCAATGTATTAACCATCAAAGATGTTCCAGCTTTATCTTTATTTGTGTAGAATTTAACAGAATTTGCACTGAATTCTCTGGGTTCTGTAATCTGGTCAAAGAAACTGGTTGTTTTTGGGTTCAGTCCTGGTTGTACAGTTTCAGCAGCATGAGTACTGGTTCCTTAAGGATCCTATTTTTTTGTAACAAAAGAATGGTGTCACTCAGTTAAATGGCTGGTTCTCTTATTTAATAGACTAAGTATTGGTACTTTAAGGTTCTGGCATGAGTACTGTTTCCTTCTGTATCAGCATTTATTTATCAGTACTGGTTTTTAAGCCTCTGTAAATCAGTAGCATGAGTTCTGTTATTTTAGAGCTCTGTAAGTCAGTAATTACTGGTTCTTCCAGGATCTGTTATTCAGTAGCTTGAGTACTGGTTCCCCCAGGATCTGTTATTCAGTAGCTTGAGTACTGGTTCCTCCGGGATCTGTTATTTAGTAACATGAGTACTGGTTCTTTCAGGATCTGTTATTCAGTAGCATGAGTACTGTTTTTTCCCCCAGGATCTGTTATTCAGTAGCTTGAGTACTGGTTTCCCCAGGATCTGTTATTCAGTAGCTTGAGTACTGGTTTCCCCAGGATCTGTTATTCAGTAGCTTGAGTACTGTTTTTTCCCCCAGAATCTGTTATTCAGTAGCTTGAGTACTGGTTCCCCCCAGGATCTGTTATTCAGTAGCTTGAGTACTGGTTCCTCCAGGATCTGTTATTCAGTAGCATGAGTACTGTTTTTTCCCCCAGGATCTGTTATTCAGTAGCATGAGTACTGGATCTTCCATGCTCTATATGTCAGTAGAATGAATACTGGTTCTCCACAGCTCTGGTTCTTCGTGTGCCGTCAGTATCACTGTACTCCTCGGTGGTTCCAGTGGGAAGTTCCAAAAGCCTTTCAGAACTGTTGCTCCTGCTTCGGAGTCCACCTTGTGCTGTAGGTGATGAAGGTGAGCTCGAGGAGAGTGGAGCATCAGGAGACTGTTGAGACGTGGCAACGGGAGGAGACTGTGAGGTCGAAGGAGGGTGCAGAACCGTCTCCCGACGACAGTTTGGTTCTCGTGCAGGAGTGGTAACATTTTGAACATCTGTAAATGAAAAATATGAATAAAGGCTTTACTGCTTCAATCAGTTTCTGTGTGATGTAACAGCAATATAATGAGCTACAATTAAATAAATTTTAAAGATTATTAGGGCGGCACGGTGGCTAAGTGGTTAGCACGTTTGCCTCTCAGCACTAGGGAAAACCGGTTTGAATCCCAATCTGGGTGGAGTTTCCATGTTCTCCCCGTGTCCGTGTGGTTTTCCTCCGGGTTCTCCGGTTTCCTCCCACAGTCCAAAAACATGGATCAAGTTAATTGAATTCTCCAAATTGCCCCATATAGAGTGTGTCTGTGTGAGTGAGTGTGTGCCCAGCAATGTATTGGCGCTCTGTCCTGGGTGTATCTGCCCAGCGCCCGAGACGTTCTCCACTGGATGGGCATGAGAAACCCCCCGCGACCTTAGTAGAGGACAAAACGGACGATAATATATGGATATTATTATTATAGCAACCATCAACATACATCTACAATTGACTTTAGTTGCTTACAATCTCGTACCATCAGTTACTCACCTACAGTTAAATAATGTAACCTACACTCAACTACAATAAGCATAAAGTTACCCTTGATTTGGTTGCACATAACACATACAGTCACATAGCATTCCCTATAACCCATATAGTAACATAAAACCACTAATTATCTATAACTACGGTGGCAACCATCACCTAAAATTGGTTAATGTTACTATCATTCTGCACCTACCTAAAATTGTTCTACAATTGTATTCAAATGAGTTACAACCAGTTAACTTTAACCTACAATAATTTGAGTTAATCTATTATGTAGTGGTCTCTCATAACGGGTGGTTACGCAAAGGTTCATTCTGTGTGGACGCGGCCTGTAAATGTGTGAGTTTTCCCCACTCTCCGCTTTCCTAATATAAGTCATGTCTGTAGGTAAAGTGAAAATATTATATTGCTCCAGTTTTTTCGGAGGAAAACACTGTTCCTGAGCATGATAAATAAGAGGATTTCATCAGGAAGGCTGTTAAACTTATTTCAGATCTTGTCGTGGTGACTACCACAAATGGAAATGGCTGATTAAGAAAAAGAGTAAGTTAAAACTGGAACATATAGTAATTCCAACTATATTCCATGACTTTGGTTCCCAAGATCCGTAAAACATTCGAGTGAATGTTGATCGTCAGGCTGATATGTTTAAAGCACCTGGACACATCAGGTATGATGAACCTAGTTAAAAATCATTGTGCTGTTTCCTAATACCTTTGTTTCCAAAGTGCAAATGTATTTAAAATGTGGAAAAGTGTTCATGGAGGAAGAGAGTTCATATTCTTTTAACCTAATTAATACATTTTGGGTTATTCTATTTTCGGATGACCCCCAAATTCTAAACCAACAAATTCTAAAAATGGCAACGGGGCCTCGGGGTTTAATATCAGGCTTATTTATAAGTTCTGAGAATTAGTTATTAAAATGAATTGTTACCTGCTGGGCTGCGTTGCACCTGTACATATGAGCGAAGTGTGATGTCAGCAGAGCCACCCGACTCCAGTGGGATTGGGTGCATGTGGAAATGTCGCAACATGTCGCATACTGTCTGGAACCACAGGTGGTGTACATGACACTGTCCACTTTCATTTACAGACAGTCGCAGGTGCTGGTGAAAAATGAGGATACACACACGTTAAAATAACCTTAATTCTAGTATAGATATTAGACTGCGAATTTAAAGGAACTTTTGTCAAATACGTTTACAAAAGCCCTTTAAATACTAAATAAAAGAACAAAACCACAAAGTATAAGTATTAATACAGAAAAGGTGGCAGGGCTCAGTTATTTATTAGCTGTTCATTACAACGTTTGTGTGTAGGATGTGCATTACATTTGGTAATTTAGCAGACGCTTTTTTATCCAAAGACGGTTAAGGGTCTTGCTCAAGGACCCACATTAGTAACTTCAGTGGACCTAGGATTTGAACCCCAAACCTTCAGATTGATGGCACAATGCCCTAACCACTGAGCTACTATAGCTATGTACATGTAGACAGGGTATTGATGTTTCTTTTACTTGAACCCTTAAAGAAAGTCCAGTCAAGCATTTTTTTATGAGCTGAATGTGTGTGACAGCAAGTTTGAGAAGATGACGCTAGCACATTTTCATCTGAGCAAAAAAACAACACACAGTGCGACAGCGAAAAGCACATATTGTATATGTATTACTTTGTCAAGTTAAACATCAGACATCCAGCAGTATTTTGATTGCCAGAGACGAGCAGAGCTTAATGTCATTATGGTGTTTGTTTGGAAGCAAAGAGGTTAAGATTAAGGTCACCATGTGAAGAATTGTTATTCACCAAACGAATGCGTGTTAAGTAAAAAAAAAGGGGGCTTAATATTTAACCTTGAAAAAGGATTAATTGGCTAGATGTGGATCCTCTCCATTACTTTTGGCTATGTCAACATCCATCCATTATCTTCCGTTTTATCCTCTACTAGGGTTGCGGGGGGGGTTCCCCATGCAGGGGAGATGTCTCGGGCGCTGGGCAGATACACCCAGGACAGGGCACCAATCTATCGCTGGACACACTCACTCACACACACAGACACACTTGGGGGCAATTTGGAGAATTCAATTGATCTTGATCCATGTTTTCGAACTGTGGGAGGACCACAACTCAGATCTTGACATCACGTAAAGGAGATTATAACGAAAGTAACAGAGACCAACTAGACTGCTGAAAATAAACATTAAACCAAAGTGCTAACCCCCAAGCCACTGTGATGTCCAGGTATCCAGGTGTCCAGGTTTATCAGCTGCAATAATATTCATTATAAAAAAGTTATAATAATATACATTCTGAAAAACCTTTTTTGAAAAAATAATGCTTGTAACAGCATGGTAAATGCTACACTACATCTCTACAGGTTTGAGATTTACCTTTGCTTTACCCTGAAAGTTAAAAGTCAAAACGTATTCTCCTGGCCGTGTCTCACTCTGACGGATCACGAACAGTCCATGGCTACGGGCACCACCTGAAAGTACCAGCTGTGCTGCCCGCACACGTGATAACGTCCCGTGGAACCATGGATAACCGAGCAGTGTGTTACAACATTCCGTTTCAGCTGCTGGTTCTGCAGGAGCTCCTAAACAGAGACGGACAGAAAAAGAGTTTTTATTACTCACAGTCATCCTCAACCATCCACTGCTTCATACAGCCACCTACCATTATAAAAAACCATGTACAGATACATACACAGACATCTTCTGAAGATGTCTACAAGGTATTATCTGACACCTGGGTTTAAATAGATGGCACTATTTCTTTTGGATTTTTTTTTTTTTTTTGGAATCGCTGTGTAATTTTGGAATATTATATTACTAGAAGCATTTAACCTACTAGTGCTGCATCTCATAAATATGTTTATATATATATATATATTATGTATTTTTGCATCAGTGTAATTCAAAGACAATAACATGAATAAATAAAACATTCTATATTTAATGTACACACAACCAGTAAAATAAATAGGAGAAAATGAAAAGTGAACCAACAATAATGTATGAGGTTACCAACATTTTAACTTTTATCAACTAAATTTGAAATGACAATCTACTGGCAAAACATGGTACATGGATAATAAATTTAAATATATCAGTGTTGTGTGGAGAAATCAATAAACAGAACTTAACCATGCTGCACCAAGATGATACCAAACACTGCCTTACACAAAAAACCTCAGTCTTTGCAATATAATCTCCCCCTTTTTGTCTCAGTGCTCTAAAGGTTTATTTGAATGAACTTGTAAAATGCACTGTGCAAATAAATCGGACTTGAATAAAACAAAACCAATAGTTTTCCTTTTAAATAATGTAACCAAAATGTAACATTAACACAATGTCTAAACTCATGACTATAACTATAAATAGTGTTTGTGGTACCTGCTGGTGTGCTGATGCATTGAGCCTCTAAAGTCTGTAAAAACCTTTCTAAAGGCACATGAGAGGGGTGGTGCACTGAGGGTAGTTCTCTGCAGCGGACAGTGGGGGTGCTGTAATGCTCAGCAGCAGCAGAAGCAGCAGCACATTGTTTCTCAGGAACTCGATGTACACCTAAGACAAACCAATACAACAAAATTATTACAGTAGCAATTTATGTATAACAAATACCTGCAGGTTTTTTGCACTGCAATTATTTTGCTTTATGTTTAGTGTGTTCTAAATCATAAAGCACCTGCAGAACCCAGCAATCAGCAAAAATAACTAATAAAATGCAATAAAATATCTGTAGTTTAAAAATCATTTCTACTACAGGAAGAATGTCCATCTATCCATTATCTTCCGCTTCATCCTCTATTGTGGGGGGGTTCCCCATGCCCATCCAGGGGAGAACGTTTCAGGCGCTGGGCAGATAGACCCAGAACAGGACGCCAATCTATCGCTGGACACACACTCACACAAAACACACTCTATATGGGGCAATTTGGAGAATTCAATTGACTTGATCCATGTTTTTGGACTGTGGGAGGAAATCGGAGAACCCGGAGGATACCCACACGGACACGGGGAGAACATGGAAACTCCACCCAGATTGGTATTTGAACCCGGAAGCCCTAGCATCGAGAGGAGAACATGCTAACCACTAAACCACGGTGCCATACAGGAAGAATATAATTTTTAAATATCACAGATTAAAGCACAATATAAGAAAATTAATGGATAATTAAGAGACAAAAAGCTTTTATTAAACAAAATCTTAAACTGTAGGATAGAACTGACACAATCATGAAAGTTGACGATTAAGATTGAGATTTGTCTTCCCATCACTATTTAAGTATGGGTGCAAGTTGGTTAATAGTATAACAATTTAAAACACACTATTGTGTAGACATTTATTAAGCAAAAACTTAGAAAGTCTAAATGACTACAATTTTAGTAATAAATCAAATCTATGCAAATTATAACAAATGAGTATGTCCCAAGTTAGACCAGGCTTTAGATTAAACACACCTTCTGCCAGTAGTTCACAGCTGCAGGATGCAACCATGGAAATTTCTCGAGAGGGATGTCCATGTGGACACGATGCCAACTCGATATCCTCACCACTGTCCCTGCAGAATGCCAAGATTTCAATCACACATATAAACCTACAGCGGTACATTCAAAAATACTCCCCCTTAAAGTTTTGTTACCATGGGGACTATTCATTAGTTTTTGATTGTGCACTTAAGACATTTAGGTTGAGATTAAACGTGTTAGCTAAAATGATATGACTGTTTTAGCTTTTATGTCTTAACACAAACATCTAGTTAGTTTTATATGTATAAATAAAAGGTAAGCAAAAAATACATGTGACCCAGTTACCCAGGTATATACTGTAAATAAAGGTTTTAATGTTTGTTTTTGGTTTGAGTTAAAGTAAAAGCCAGCATGAACATTTGAGGTGAAAGAAAATACACACAATTTAAAAACTACACAAATCACTAAACATTTTAGCAATGTAGCATCATAAAAACGAAATTTCAAAAAGATAAAAAGCTGATGACTGAAATTATATATATATATATATATATATATATATATATATATATATATATATATATATATATATATATACATATATACATATACATACACACACACACACACACACACACACATACATATACACACACACACACATACAGTGGTGTGAAAAAGTTTTTGCCCCTTCCTCATTTCCTGTTTTTTTGCAGGAGTGTTTCGGAACATCAAACCAATTTTAACAATAGTCAAGGACAACACAAGTAAACACAAAATGCAATTTGTAAATAAAGGTGTTTATTATTAAAGGAGAAAAAAAAATCCAAACCATCATGGCCGTGTGTGAAAAAGTAATTGCTACCCTAAACCTAATAACTGGTTGGGCCACCCTTAGCAGCAACAACTGCAACCAAGCGTTTGCGATAACTTGCAATGAGTCTTTTACAGCGTTCTGGAGGAATTTTGGCCCATCTTCGCAGAATTCTTCTAATTTAGTTACATTAGAGGGTTTCGAGCATGAATGGCCTTTTTAAGGTTATACCACAACATCTCAATAGGATTCAGGTCAGGACTTTGGCTAGGCCACTCCAAAGTCTTCATTTTGTTTTTCTTCAGCCATTTAGTGGTGGACTTGCTGGTGTGTTTAGAATCATTTTCATGCTGCAGAACCCAAGTTTGTTTAAGCTTGAGTTCACGAACAGATGGTCAGACATTCTCCTTCAGGATCTTTTGGTAGACAGCAGAATTCATAGTTCCATTTATCACAGCAAGTCTTCCAGGTCCTGACACAGCAAAACAGCCCCAGACCATCACACTACCACCACCATATTTTACTGTTTGTATAATGTTCTTTTTCTGAAATGCAGTGTTCCTTTTACGCCAGATGTAATGGGACACACACCTTCCAAAGAGTTCCACTTTTGTCTAATCGGTCCACAGAATGTTTTCCCAAAAGTGTTGGGGATCATCAAGATGTGTTTTTGAAAAATTGAGACGAGCTTTAATGTTCTTTTAATGTTTAATGTTCTCAGCAGTGGTTTTCTTCTTGGAACTCTGCCATGCAGGCCATTTTTGCCCAGTCTTTTTCTGATGGTGGAGGCATAAACGCTGACCTTAACTGAGGCAGGTGAGGCCTGCAGTTCTTTGGACTTTGTTGTGGGGTCTTTTGTGACCTCGTGGATGAGTCGTCGCTGCGCTCTTGGGGTAATTTTGGTTCACCACTGTTCCATGTCTTTGCCATTTGTGGATAATGGCTCTTACTGTGGTTCGCTGGATTCCCAAAGCTTTGGAAATGGCTTTATAACGCTTTCCAGAATGATAGATCTCAATTTCTTTATTTCTCAATTGTTCCTGAATTTCTTTGGATCTCGGCATGATGTGTAGCTTTTAAGGATCTTTTGGTGGACTTTACTGTGTCAGGCAGCTCCTATTTAAGTAATGTCTTGATTGAGAAAATGTGTGGCAATAATCAGGCCTGGGTGTGGCTAGAGAAATTGAACTCAAGTGTTAAAAACCACAGTTATAGTATGTTTTAAAGAGGGGGCAATCACTTTTTCACACAGGGCCATGATGGTTTGGATTTTTTTTCTCCTTTAATAATAAACACCTTTATTTACAAATTGCATTTTGTGTTTACTTGTGTTGTCCTTGACTATTGTTAAAATTGGTTTGATGTTCCGAAACACTTAAGTGTTGACAAACATGCAAAAAAACAGGAAATGAGGAAGGGGGCAAACACTTTTTCACACCACTGTGTGTGTGTGTGTGTGTGTATATATATACATTTAATAGGTCTTTTTGATAAAAAGATAACAAAATAATCCATTCCCTCGCTTTTAAAACCTATGTTATAGATATGTGTAGTATTGAACACTTCTATGTGGAGTTGTATGATTCTCCAAGTCCAATAACATCATGATTTTTCTTGTAGTGCATCTTACAGACACACAGTTCTATTCAATTAATTATCTTCTCTGAAATCCATTCTGGACTGTACTAATTTTAATTACCCCCATTTTTATAATTACATACAGATGCATGCTGCGGGTCAGTATCTATCAGAATTATTAGGTTCTTTAGGTATAGGATTTAAGTATAGAAATAATAATGGCTCACTCACAGAAGTGCAGGATATTTGCTAAAATCCATATTCAATATAATTAAATATTTAAGGCTTGTCAATATGCCATGGTGCAGGGTTTTGATTAACTGATGAATAAATAGTAAAATGTTTGAGGAATTTCTTGAATTTTTATTGGGAGCAAGGTTGATCGTAGGGTTCAGGGTCTACCGAATAAAAAAAATCAATTTTGTTTTATTAGTTTGATTATTTTTATTGATAGAATTTGACTTAAAGACACGTCTCTGGTCTCCAATACCCATGGAATTTTAATTAAAGGTCTCTGCAAATTGATTTCAATTTTCAGGCAGTCTTTCAGCAGAATGTAGTATTTAAAGCGAAGACTAAGAGCTTTGCGATAAATTTCTACAATCTTGTTGGATTATTTTACTATTTGCGCTTAAGTTGAACAAATTTTTAAGATAAGTAATTATTCAATTAGTAAGCTGGACTACTACTAAATGGTTGCTTCCCCTATTAGGGGTTGTCACCATTAGAATGACTGTTGGAGCCACTAATTCCAGAGCCAGTGAGTAATGTGGTGTAATTTTTACACAGAGTAATTAGTTGGTGTAGAGTTAGAGCGTGTACTTCTATGCATCAGTCTAAAATAGGGTTTGTGACGTTCAGTAAGAATTGCCAACCAACAAACAATAAAAATATTCAGGAGAGTCAATGGAAACTTACTGAAATTCTACTGAATGATGTAGTTTAATTTTTTTAAATTTTAAAACGTGTTCTAAAGATCTGCCACTTCTTATTTCATAAGAGACTTTGTGGCTCGGTCCACATCTTTAGTGATATCTGATTTTATCTGGATGATGAAAAGGGTCAGTAAGCGGAAGACAAGGATTTGGGAATTGAACACTTTTTCCAATTAAGTACAGTATATTAGTATAGATGAGAGTATTTTAAGTTTCAGGTCAAAGCATTTAATTAAATTTAACTGTGAGAGCAAGATTCTACATCTATACGCTGAATCTACCACTAACAAATACAAATGATTACCCAGAGCTGCTGTCATTTAAGTGATCTATTTAAGATTTATAGAGATCAAGTACAATACAATCAAGTAAATCCATAGACTGTTTGTACTGCTTGATTGACCTTCAGTCAATTCCTTTTAGAAAGCATGTAAACTACATTTGCCAGATGCTACAACAAAGGGTATGCAAACCAGCCAATTGACTGGTGCAGGACTTTCTATCTTCTATTCCGACATTAAAGCTAAAGCATGGCGTCAAATACATTACAACCCAAAGTCCAACAGGGTAACATCCAGATACAAGTACCATACATTTCCAAACTCTTATGTTTCAATTTGCTCAGAAATAACACAGAAGACTTGTTAAATTCAACATGCTAACAAAATAAAAACCATCCAGACAGTTTCCAACACAATCATGTTATAGCATGGGGTTATTTCAACACGAACACCATGTCTATTTTAGCAGGACAATGTGAGATCCAATTTTGCATGAGTTACAAGAGCATGTCTTTGTAGATATACAGTGTGCATGATTGACTGGTCTGTCTTTAGCCAAGATGTGTTCTAATAGGAGATGTCTCCCATTCTAAATGTATGGCGTATAATAAAGAGGAGAATCAGATTGACTGTGGAGTTTTGTATAGATCAGTTTTGCATTGTTTGGAAGAAGTGCAAAAAATAAAATAAATAAATGAATATATATATAATAAATTGCATAATTTCTTAATTAAAAAGTATAATGTGATAAACATGATTCTACATCAACTTTCTAAAATTTGTTGCAATGGATAATTTTTAAATACGTTTTAATTTCAGACAAAAGTTCACTTTAAAAAAACTCTTTTTTTCAATTTGTCTGCTAAATAATGCAAAGGTTCAAGAAAAGTAGCTAATTATAGGTTTTCGTTTTTAATTATAAATGTTTAAAACTGATCATTAAAATAACTTGTAGACAAAAAAAAAAGCCACTGAAGGATACAAGTGCAGCTAAACATTTACATATAGCTGTTTCCTCAGTACATAAGTAATAAGCATTATAGTCAGTGTTACTTTACTGTCAGTGGTCATAATCTAATTTCTGGTCGTGTACATTACTTTGTGGTCGTATAGGTTACTTTTAAGTTAATAGGCTGTGTTAACATTCCAGTGGATTTATATTTCGGTTTGTTTTGCCTTCTTAAAATCTCAGGGGAGCAAAACAATGAAGTGTTTTTGCTAAGATTGTCTGGTTGTGATGTTTGATTTAGTTTTGGGTTTATTCAATGGTTTGATGTCGTTTGGTTTTGCTTTATAAAGAGAATTGTGAAGCAGACATCATGAAAAAAAAAAAGCTACTGCAACTGAACTCCCCCTTAAAAACCCCAAACTCCCGTTTGACTACAAAAGATTAAGCAGAGATACGGTGCACTGCTGTACTGTGCATTCCTATGCAAATATGACAAACCTTTCCTGCGTCCACACCCCATTTCAAAATCTAAACTTACTGTAAATGAAACATGGTCAGTGGGTTCACATGCATGTTGCTAAAAGTACACACAGTTGCCATGGGTCACCCATGTCAGCTGATGTATACCAGGACATGGGATTTCTGTCAGCAAAAGAGCCATATGAATTTATTAAAGCAAATTTGTATCAGATGTGCCAATGACAGTTTTTCTAACTGATTAAAAATCAATTTGCCATGTTGCTTTATTATAAATCAATGACAACTTATAGTTATAAGCCACAGGACATCTTAACAGGAAGGATGCTACAGCTGAGCACTCATGAACAATTTAAAGCGGAGTATAGAGATACTACAAAAAGAAGGAACAGCTTTACTCCACCCGTCATTTAATCCCATTAATTTTATTTTTTTTTTACCCTGGGTCGATGCAGTCATGAATATCAGCAACCCACGAGTTTTTCTGGAGTGAGTCGATGGTCTCCAAAATGTACTCACCACTATTTTCCACCTAAGAAAAAAGAGATATAATATATGACATAAATTCTTTTATGATACATCATATTTCACAAGAAAATACAAAGTATAATAACACAGCATCACAGAACAAAAGAGTAGCTCTTCTAAAACTGCAGAGAAAAGTGACAAAAATTATTTTAAATAAAAAAAACTACATATACACTACATGGAAACATGCATCATACTGTCACCCACTGTTGGGTGGCTGGGCTTTTCTCCCGTTCCATTATATCATAGGAAACACTGACACACCTGTAAACATTAATATGTAGCTCCGCCAGATCAGCACCTTAACCAAAATTCATTCATTCATTATCTTCCGCTTATCCTCTATTAGGGTCGCGGTGGGGTTCCCCATGCCCATCCAGGGGAGAACGTCTCGGGCGCTGGGCAGATAGACCCAGGACAGGGCGCCAATCCATCGCTGGGCACACACTCACTCACACAGACACACTCTATAGGGGGCAATTTTGAGAATTCAATTAACTTGTTCCATGTTTTTGGACTGTGGGAGGAAACCGGATAACCCGGAGAAAACCCACGCAGACACGGGGAGAACATGGAAACTCCACCCAGATGGGGATTCGAACCGGGAATTCCTAGCGCTGAGAGGCGAACGTGCTAACCACTAAGCCACCGTGCCGCCCTCCTTAACCAAAATGTTCCACTCAAAAGAGTCTAAATAAAAACATAGATCCAAATAAACACTATCACTTTGAAACACATCTCTTTAAGTCTACCTAAAATTTTGAACAGCCCCCAAAATTCCTGCTTATTGTCTCCACACCTTCACAGCCTAAAGACTCACAACTGTCATTCCTCCATTATTTAGTTCTTGGCCCCTACATTCCAGCCCTGACTTCTAACGGCCCCCAGCCCAGGGTCCCCTCAACCCCCACATTTCTGCCCAGGGTACACTTACCTCCCCTATACTAGATCAACACTCGCGATGGTCTCCACATTCCAGCCCACAAAAACAACATCTGAATGCAAAGATATTGTGAGAAAAACTGCAAATCAAACGCAGGGAGTGACTACATCCTTAGACGAAGGCATCACAATCCACTGTTTAAAAACGATGTTTTTTATTAGCAGTAAAAAAAAATCTGAAAGCCAGATGAGGATATGTAAAAGAGAACAGGAATAAGTATTAAGAGTTCTGGAATGGTTTAGTGATTTTGTACATTCCTATTTCAACTGCTGATGGGCGGGTTTGCATCTCTAAAGATGACAATCATCAAAAATAGAAGTTCCACTTCACCCTGTTTTGGCTCATATGTGTAATTCTAAGGTCTGTGTACATGTGGTCATCACCTTTAGTACAAATGTATTGTCTTTATCAGGCATCTCAAGGGGCATCGTAGTCCGAACCTCCAAAATGGCAGAGAGGGGAACACTGATTTTGGGTTTAGATGACTGAAAAAAAAAATAAAAATAAAAAAATTAATTACTTCAGCGTACAAAATAGCATAATAATAACAACATGTAACACTTTATATAAAACTATGCAATACACTATTAATACACACATTATCCTTTATTTGGATACACCTTTTTTTTTTATTCACTCATTGTCCATCTCATTGGTTCCACTTACCATAAAAAATACTACCAATTTGTAGTTCTAAAATTCCAAACTGTAGTCCATCTGTTTGTGTTCTGCATTATATACTGTGTACGTCCCCTTTACTCTGTTTTAATGATCAGGACCCCAATAGCAGCACCACAGAGCAGATATTATTTGGTTCAGTATTCTTAACAGAGAACCAACAGGGGAACAACAACAAAAAAAACTGATGTATTAATATTTGTAAATGTTAAAATAAGGTTTTTTCTTTATTATACTTAAACATACATTTAATTAATTCATTTAATCTAATTCAGGTTTTCAAAAGTTCTATTTTGACCCAATCTGTACACAAAACGTTTTTTAGGTTAATTCAGAATTATTCACATTATCGGCGGCACGGTGGCTTAGTGGTTAGCACGTTCGCCTCTCAGCGCTAGGGATTCCCGGTTCGAATCCCCATCTGGGTGGAGTTTCCATGTTCTCCCCGTGTCTGCGTGGGTTTCCTCCGGGTTCTCCGGTTTCCTTCCACAGTCTATTCTATTTCCTTCCACAGAGAATTCTCAAAAAATTGCCCCCTATAGAGTGTGTCTGTGTGAGTGAGTGTGTGCCCAGCGATGGATTGGCGCCCTGTCCTGGGTCTGCCCAGCGCCCAAGACGTTCTCCCCTGGATGGGCATGGGGAACCCCACCGCGACCCTAATAGAGAATAAGCGGGAGATAATGAATGAATGAATGAATTCACATTATCTAAATGAAAAACTTCAGAGAGACAGAAATGTTTATTTCGTAAAAATCTTCTGAATGTTTCAAATTCTGGACTAAGGACATCGATATGTGGACAAAGAGAAACCACTCTGCTTCATCTGAGTAAACAGAACAGTTATAAACAGCAACAAGACTCTCTGACGAACTGATTCCTATCAGAGGGCTGCAGAGCTGCTTACAACACCTCTTGTCTTCAGAAATCGATTTTACGATCTCTAAGATACGGCTGGCTTAGTGGTTAGGACATGCACCTCTCACTGCCGGGGATCCAAATTGCCGAGTTCTCCAAATTGACCCATATAGAGTGGGTTTGTGTGTGTGTGAGTGAGAGTGTGATATAGATAGATTGGCGCCCAGCCAACGTTCTCCCCTGGATGGGCATGGGAAACCCCCTTGCGACCCTAATATAGGATAAAGCAGAAGATATTGGATGGATGGATGGATATATAGTGTGTGTCTGTGTCCAGTGATAGTGTGGCACCCTGTCCTGGGTGTATCTGCCCAGTACCCAAAACATGGCACCCCCACCCCCCCAAGTATAGGTTTAAGCAGAAGATAATGGATGAATGGGAATCTGAGGCTGGTATAAAGAAACATCATCACTACCATCTGCCATTTGTAAATAAGTAAAAATTGCTGTTTACACTACTACTTTGAATAGACTTGGGGTTTTAACTTTCCCTTACAGATGGACTTTTTTAAGCCTGGATTGATCACTGTTGATCCATAATTTCTGGGGATTTTCCCCATTTCCACAATCTTCCCGACAGGAGGAACACAATCTCTACAGTGATGTTCTTACAATTTATTAAACATCACAATTTCATCTGCTGAACTTTTTGTTTATGACATAATACACTTTCATAAACTGAAGATCCAGGGGCTAATCCCAAATTCCCATACTTGTTAAACAATTTTAAAAATATTGGCTCATTGGTTTTAACAAATAGTGACCTAGTATGTTTAATTGTGTTGTTTACTGCCATTTAGAAATAAAATAAATTAAATAAAAAAAAATCATTGTATGTTCTTACCTTTGGTGGTACATAAAACTCAAGCATGAACTTCTCACCGCTTTCCGCTTCGGTTCTAGTTTTTCTAAGAAGCAACCTGCACTTCTGCCAATGAGCACTGCTCATGCAGTTAGTATCATCTGCCACCATGTACCGCAGGGTTCCCTCCCTTTGGATATCAAGCAGCTCCACTCGGTTTCCTTTCAGCCCTCGAGACAGGCTTAGCTTTTGGCTCCAATGTTCGTGCCCACCTGCTTCCCCATTTATCTTTTTAATTCCGGTTCCCACCACTTCTACTTCGGATGGGGCCCGGCGTTGCCAGATCTCCCGCACCCCATCCACTACACACAGACTCATGTTTCGTAGCGAAAATCCCTTTTTATAGCGAGCCTTGGAATGACCTATTGATACATCCTCTGAGCTCCGTGAGTGGCCCAGTGCTGACACCATGTGCCCATGCAGTGTTGTGTTCCCCGAGGCCCCACCTCCTACGCTGTCCATGCTGTCCAGGGACTCACTGGAAGCGCCTGTGTTTCTCTGATGCTGGTACAGCCCTTGACTATAAGAGGGCAATGGGCAGCCCTGGATCCCAACGAATGGCACAATTGCGTAAGTGTGGGCAGAGGAAGTGCTGGAAGATGAAGGCTGTAGTGAACGGCTTAGGACAGATGTGAAGCAGTCCAGAAAGTGGTGGGCGAAGTGTTGGGAAAAGCTGGAGTCTGCACCTGGGGTATCGTAGCAAGGGTTCTCAGATATAAATTGTCTGAACTTGTGGGCAAATTCGGCAGCTGAGGCCCGGGCATGTAACTCGCAAAACTCCTTCCAGTCAGGTTGTGGACAAGAAGAGAGCTCAGGGCTGCCAGGCGCCTCGTCACCACTCATCCCTAGGCCATGCCAACGCCCTGGCAGAGCGCTGCAGAGTGGAAAAAGAGAGAATGCATCAAACACCCTGCATTTTAAAATAAAAAAAAGAAAGGAGCAAGAAGTAGGGCGACAGAAGCTAAACACGAGACAGGTACATCTGTGGGTTTATTTTTACACCAATAAAAACAATCAATGAAGAGAGACATCGAATACAGCTGAGAATAAGTGCCAGGAACCAAGAATGGAGGAACACTGGCATGCTTACAGCCTCTTTTGTGTGGGCATGAATATTAGGGCGTTTGGAAAAAAGAGTAAATGCCCTCTTTAACTGTTTAAAATGGGGGTGATGGGGTGCGGGGGTTTGAAGAAGTAGTGTACAATAGCTCACTTACAATTTACAGTATTTTAATACTAAACATACTAATTTTACTGTTTTCCTTTTGAATAACACATGTACTGCTTTAATTTAATTAAGGATGTTCATTTAAGTAAAACAAAGTGTCTTTAGTGTTTGTAAAGGCACAAGTCCACAGAACATGATTATTTTACTTACTATATTTAAAGAAGGTTTAACTAAAGAAAAACCCGACGCAACACGTCCATCTCTCAGCACTGGGGATCCAGGTTCGAATCCTGATCTAAAAGGACTTTGCATGTTCTCCTCGCGTCCGTGTGGATTTTCTCTAGGTTCTCCGGGTTCCTCCCAACATGGCTCCTATATTTTGGGTGTCTGCATGTGCAAGTATGTGCCCAGTAATAGATTGACCCCTTTCTGCCCAGCACCCAAAATGTTCTACACTGGATGGGCATGGTGACCCTAGTCCCTAATATAGAGTACGGCACAGGCTTCTGTGATGACATTAGCAATAACTATATAAAAGTAATGGTAATTTTTTGTAAACATTTTTGTAAACTGGTATATAACATCTGTATTACTTAAGACTAATTAAGAAATTACAGACTGTCCATCTATTTTCTTCTTGTTGTAAGTCCCCTGTTGGTCCTCTGTTCTCTATTGGTCAGGAGCATCACAGAACAGGTATCATTAGGGTGGTGGATTGTTTATTGTCAGTTCTGCAGTGACATTGATGCAGTGAGTGGGTTTTAGTGCAGCAGTGCTGCTGTAGTTTCATTTAAACACCTCAGTGACACTGCTGGGATAGGAATAATGCACCAACCACATAATACCTGCTCTGTGGTGCTACTATTGGGGTCCTGATCATTAGAACAGAGTAAAGGGGATGTACACAGTATGTACTGTAGAACACAAACAGATGGAATACAGTCTGGAATTGTAGAACTACAAAGTCCATCTTTACTGGAAGTGGAACTGAGAACAAAAAGGAGGTGTGTCCAAACTTTTGACTGTTACTCAACCAAAGAACCAAAACAGGTAAATCTAGACCCTGAAACCAGATTGGATAAGAATCAGGTTTGATAATGCTACAGTGCATCTGGTTCCTCCTTAACTACTGACCTGTGGTATTTCACTTATCTGTAAGTTGGTTTGGAAGTGTCTGCTAAAGGTAAATGCAATGTAACTACAACATGTCCATCCATCCATTATCTTCTGCTTAATCCTATATTAGGGTTGCAGGGGGGTTCCCCATGCCCATCCAGGGGAGAACGTTTTGGGCGCTGGGCAGATACACCCAGGACAGGGCACCAATCTATCGCTGGACACTCACTCACTCACACAGACACGCACACATAAACACTCTATATGGGGCAATTCTGAGAACTCAATTAACTTGATCCATGTTTTTGGACTGTGGGTGGAAACCAGAGAACCCGGAGGAAACCCACGCGGACACGGGGAGAACTTGGAAACTCCACCCAGATTGGGATTCGAACCTGGAATTCGAATCCCAATATTCGAATACCACTAAGCCACAACATCTACAACATCTGTTACTGTACAGGTCACTGAGAGAAGGCTGGAACAACTTCCTGTTTTGAACCACTCATTGTGCTGAGCAGCTTTTACCAGGGTGAAGGTAAAAATTCCGACAGCAAAAAATTTAATACAGGTTCCTGGAGGAAATAAAAAGTGTGGCGTTTGACAACGTATTAAAATAAAGCATCAGGAAACGGCTAGTCATCTGACTTTTGAATTCATTCTGATGCTACAGTCATGAGTTATATTTACATTTGCTCATTTAGCAGTCGCTTTTATCCAAGTATACCAATTTGGTCAGAACACAGGGTTGATACAGCATCCCTGCTGCAATGAGGGTTACAGGTCTCGTTCAAGGACTCACATCAGTAACTTCAGTGGACCTTGATTTGAACCCACAACCTTCTGAAGCCCAACACTCTAAGCACTGAGTTACCACACCCACTACTTTATTGAGTTACATCAAAAAGCATTTCAGAACTCTTTTGGATGTGCATCCTCCAGGTTATTTACTTTTGTTTATGTCGTTTAGTCAGTGTGTGGAATTCTCTGTTTGTACCTGGACGTCTTGCATGTCTTTCAACATTCCTGTCCATTCAAGGTAGATTGGCTGTTCTAAATTGCCCCATATAGTGAGTGTGTGTATGTGTGTGAGTATGTGTTTGCCCAGCACCCAATACATTCCCCTCTGGATGAAAAACCACCCCCCAAAAAACCTTCTCCCCTGGATGGAGAACCACCCTCCCAAAAACCTTCTCCCCTGAACGGGAAATCACTTCCCCCAAACGTTCTCGCCTGGATGGAGAACCCCTCCATCTATTATCTTCCGCTTTATCCTATATTAGGGTCGCGGGGGGGTTCCCCATGCCTATCTAGGGGAGAACGTTTCGGGCGCTGGGCAGATACACCCAGGACAGGGTGCCAATCTATCGCTGGGCACACACTCACTCGCACAGATACACTCTATATGGGGCAATTTGGAGAACTTAATTGACTTGATCCATGTTTTTGGACTGTGGGAGGAAACTGGAGAACCCGGAGGAAACCCACGCGGACACGGGGAGAACATGGAAACTCCACCCAGATGGGGATTCGAACCGAGAGGCGAACGTGCTAAGCCACCGTGCCACCTGGATGGAGAACCACCCCAAAAACCTCCTCCCCTGAATGGGAAATCAGTTCCCCCAAATGTTCTCCCCTGGATGGAGAACCACCCTCCCAAAATCCTTCTCCCCTGGAATGAGGACCACCCTCTCAAAAACATTCTCCCCTGGATGGAGAATCACCCTCCCAAAAACATTCTCCCCTGGATAGAGGACCACCCTCTTAAAAACATTCTCCCCTGGATGGAGAATCACCCTCCCAAAAACGTTCTCCCCTGGATGGAGAACCACCCTCCCAAAATCCTTCTCCCCTGGATAGAGGACCACCCTCTTAAAAACGTTCTCCCCTGGATGGAGAACCACCCTCCCAAAAACCTTCTCCTCTGAATGGGGAAACCCCTTCACCCAAACGTCTCCCCTTCATCCAAACGTTCTTCCTTGGAGTGGAAACCCCTTGAATGAACAACTTTAAATTGGTTTGATTGATGGAACTGGTTTGTTGTCATCTGTGAATCCTGATTCGTTAAAGCATGACGTTAAAACGGTGTATATTTTTAACTGGATACGATTTAGAGATTAGAAAATTAGAACTTAAGAAGAATTACATAAATATTATCAGCTACAAAAGCCCCACACAGAACCAGCAGCGGTATCGGTCGTGTCAGCGGCGGTGTGGGGACACCGCTTAGGGGACCCGCGGGGCATGTGAGGTTCTACACCGTGGGTCCACCTGAGACCCCTGTTCCATCCTGCGACCATAAATAAAGCCACGAGGAGCGAGCTCATCCGAACAAAGGACGAAGCGCAGAGGAATAAGAATGCACGCCGCTCTCACCTCACCGCGGATCCGAACTCTGAACCAGAGCAGCCGCCGACCTTCACCGCGTCTCTGTCCCCGAAACCGCGCGTCTCACAGCCGTCTGTCCCTCAGCCGGTGCGCCGCTCCCCGCCTTCCAGGATGAGGAGGACGGTGAGGTTGCGTCCATGTCTCTCCCGCAGCGCGAAGACAGATGGACAGAGAGCGAGAGAGAAAGAGAGAGAGAGGAGCAGCGCTCTGTCCTCAATAAACACCTAGCCTCCTGCGCATGCGCATTAAAGGAGCCGCGCGGCTTTCCTCTGATCCTCATCAATCAGATAACAGCAAAGCGCGCCCCCGTCCCTCGCTGAAGCTCCCGGTCACGTGGTACAAGCGCGCACACGAGGATTTAGGACTGATTTACCACATTCATTAAAACGTGACATCGAAAGTTCACAGCTAAACCAAAATATCCATCCATAAATATCCACACACTCACTCACACAAAACATTCTTTAAGGGGCAATTTGGAGAATTCAATTGACCTTGATCCATGTTTTTCGGACTGCGGGAGGAAACCGGAGAACCCGGAGGAAACCTACGCAAACAAGTATATATATATATATAGTGGCATGGTGTCCGCTCAGCACTGAGGATTCCCAGTTCGAATCACATTCTGGGTGGGGTTTCCTTGTTCTCCCCGTGTCCGCGCAGGTTACCTCCAGGTTCTCTGGTTTCCACCCACACTCCAAAAATATGGATCAAAGATCAATTGTGTCCTCCAAATTTCCCCATATAGTGTGTGTGTGTGAGGCGCTCTGTCCTGGGTGTATCTGCCCAGCGCCCAAAACGGTCTTCATGGATGGGCATGGGGAACCCCCCAGCTACCCTACTAGAGGATAAAGCAGAAGATAATGGATGGATAAATATATATATTAAAGAAAAAGTTGTTTTTAGGCACAATGCGTAGCGGAGCACTCTTACACCTCTTTCATGATTTATTCACAATAATACACAACCTTAAGAGCCTTTTTGCTTTCATAAAACCACTACAAACCCACTATAACAAAAAAACAGGGTTTGATTCATAAATGCGTTAATAAACTGGTCTTTTGCGACATAATCTCATAATGCTCATCTGAGGACCATGCCTCATTCCATTAACTCTGTATTATTAGTATACTTAAACAAACATATGCACTATAATATTCATTATCTTCTGCTTTATCCTCTACTAAGGTCGCAGGGGAGTTTGCCATGCTGATCCAGGGGCGCTGGACGTGCACACTTACAAACACACTCCATACAGCACAATTTAGAGCATTCAAATTATCTTGAATCCATGTTTTTGAACTGTGTTAGAAAACTGGAGAACCCAGAGGAAACCCATGCAGACATAGGAAGAACATAGAAACTTCATCCAGATCAGGATTTGATCCCCAGTGCTGAGAAACGAATGTGCTCACCACTCAGTCACCGTGCCGCCTACATGAATATTCATTCATTATCTTCCGCTTTATCTTCTATTAGGGTCGCGGGGGGTTCCCCATGCCCTTCCAGGGGAGAACGTTTCGGACGCTGGGCAGATACACCCTGGACAGGGTGCCAATCTATCGCTGGGCACACACTCACACACACAGACACAATCTACATGGGGCAATTTTGGAGAACTTAATTGACTTGATCCATGTTTTTGGACTGTGGGAGGAAACCGGAGAACCCGGAGGAAACCCACGCGGACACAGGAAGAACATGGAAACTCCACCCAGATGGGGATTCGAACCGGGAATCCCTAGTGCTGAGAGGCGAACGTGCTAACCACTAAGCCACCGTGCCGCCTACATGAATATTAATATTATTAGAATAATTTAATATAATAATTTGTACACAGTGTAATTAGTAGTGATTTACATTGCCACTTCACAGCATGATGGTGTTGGGGTTTGATTCTTTTTTTTTATGGGAACCGAGGTCCTCTTTGTGACTGGGTATATTTCCTGGTACTTTGGTTCCCTCCCATATTATAAAGACATGTTGATAAATGTAAATTACTAATTGCCCATATGTCTGGGACCCTTTTGTCCCCATGACAGTGATGCTTAAATAATTCTAAACAAGCATTCCAACTTTCGCTCACATGTGGATGGGCAGTAGACCTGTTATGACCTGTACTTTGACCTCGACAATCAAGGGATATGTGTAAGTCCCTTTGCATTAAAACATTTAAAAAGTAATGTAATGTATCAATACAATCACATGGCATTACACACCATAACACACTAAAAAAAAGCCAGGGTTACAGAGAAATATGGGATTAATTATTTAACAACGACAAAATAAATGATTAATGACAAGTTTAAATGCTCAACAGTATGATTTAATTTTTAAACAGAAAAATCTGGAAGCAAGGAAAATGCTACACACATAGCTGCATCTAACATCAAACATCTGAATTTCATATGAAACCCCGCTGTCATTAATGTTACCATCTGTATATATTTAAGATCATTTCCAACTCTCCCACAATTAATCAAGCTAAATTAGTTTAGTTTCCATAATTAATCATGATTATAAATGTCTTGTGAACAGCAAGGATTCAAATATAAACTGTAAATTAATTATTTGCAGTCAGAGAAAAGGAAAAGAAAGAGAAAAAGAAATACTAAATAAAGCAAAACCACACCCAAAAATAATGTAGAATAATGAATAATTAGTTATGTACTATAAGTTGTTTTGATTTAAAGAATTTTAACTTAATTATTGCTAAATTTTAATTACCTACTAATAAGTAAATAATAATCAGGTACTGTTTCAGGATCAGTAATTAACTGTCCTTAAAACTTCCCACCCCAAAATAAAGTAGTAGTATAGAAATGATTTAATAGTTTGATTACATGTTAAGATTATGAATCAAGTTAAAGTTTAAAAGTCTGAGTGCACTACGCCCTTGTGTGGCTGTAAGCAGCTATTGCAGAAAGCGAGGCTAGATAAAATGGGAACTAAAATGGGAACTAATACACTATATATATATATATATATATATATATATATATATATATATATATATTTTTAAATCTTCTTTGTTTTTGTTAATGGTTATTATGTTTTATTTGCAGAGGGAACTGAACAACAGTTTGTAAGCAGAGGGTGGGGTTTATGTGGGGGGTTAAAATTTGGAATGTGGGGATGAGAATTAGAGGAAAAGTTTAAGGTGGGAATGTTTAGTAGGGTGAAAGGGGTAAGGTCAGAGATTAGGATGCGCATATGAACAAACAGATTAATAATTGTAACTGTATTAAAGCGGCGCTGTGATGCTTTTTATTGCCACATGTCTCCATTCTCTCCATTCTCATGGAAACGATGCAGATGATCCGAATATCTGAAAGACAGAAAGACACAGCACATTCAAATCAGTGTTTACATTATTTTACATTACATGAGTTATTTCTCAGATGATTACAATTAGAAGGGTGGCACGGTGGCTTAATGGTTAGCATGTTCGCCCCTCAGCGGCAGGAATTCCCGGTTCGAATCCCAATCTGAGTTTCCATGTTCTCCCCATGTCCGCGTGGGTTTCCTTCAGGTTCTCTAGTTTCCTCCCACAGTCCAAAAACATGGATCAAGGTCAACTGAGTTCTCCAAATTGCCCCATATAGAGTGTTTTCGTGTGAGTGAGTGTGCCCAGTGATAGATTGGCGCCCTGTCCTGGGTGTATCTGCCCAACGCCCAAAACGTTCTCCCCTGGATGTGCATGGGGAACCCCAACGTGACCCTAGTAGAGGATAAAGCAGAAGATAATAGATGGATGGATTACAATTAGAAGTCTGTTAAATGCAAACATCTGGATTTGTGGTGAGTGTGTGGATCTGTGTGTTCTGAGTAGATCTGTGTGTGGTGTGTGGATCTGTGTGTGGTTCTGTGCGGATATATGTGTGTAAATGCAATGTAACAGTTACTTCTTAGCACAGTATGCAGCACAGTCTCGTCCAATGCTCTCACTCCAGGCTGTTTTATACAGGACCTAAATCACAGGTGACATTTTTTTTCATTTTACACAAATCACATGCAGCAACATGTACTACAATTACAACTAAAACCATGGTATCACTATTTGGTGCTTCTTAAAGCAGCAATTGACATTAATTATTTCACCAACCACCACGACCAACTCTTTATTCATTTCTAATAGCCACCCACCCATACTGTGCAATAAATGTATCAGTAATGGTGTCAAACATCTGTGTGCAATACCTGTCTGCTGCTTAATCAGATACCAAACTATACCTTATGTGCAATATTTGTTTCATTTTATTCCTCTATTATGTCTGTACATAACTGAAAATTAGAAAATTTGAATTTATTGTGTACATACACATTTCTAATTCAATTGAAATTTTTCCTAGTTAAATTTCTTTCTGATGACTGAAGATCTTTTTCACCTTTCTTCTAATGTATCTGCTGCTAAGAATGTGAATTTCCCCATTGTGGGACGAATAAAGGTCTATCTTATCTTATCTTATACCCGTCCACCCACCAACCCATCCGTCCACCCACCCAAAAACAAGGTGTAGTTATGTGGATCTTTACCAGGAAGACAAGACAGTGGAGGAAGAGGGTGTAGAAGAACGCTATCGTTCGAGCCGTCTTGTTAGAAAGGACAGTGCGACCCTGCAGAAAAAAAACAACAAAACAATTAACTATTAAAAAGAATACCACGAACAATACATGAACAAACAATAACTACCAAGAAATAATGTCAGTAATCATCAAATAACATCATTAACCCTGAAACACCACGTTATTATCCATCAATATATATATATATATATACACACACATGATATATATACACACATATATATGTATATATATATATATATATATATATATATATATATATATGTTTCTCTGTGTTATTTGTCTATATGTGCTTGATGTACCAGGCTGAGGGTGGCCTTGTCCCAGGGACTTAGGTTTTGGTATCGTCTCTGGCGCTCCTGAGGATATACAGTTCATCAGATATTACAATGATTAATAAATATGTTGTGCATATTTACGTTAGAAAACAATTATGTTATTAGAAAGCTTAGAGGAAAAAAACAGCAAAACAGTTGCAACAACTATTATCTTTACTAATTACTATAATCTTTCATAAACAACAGTTGTATTGACTACTATAATCCTGTTTAGAAAATGGGTCATTCCAGTCTTTAAATCTAATTGTCTGAGCCATTTTATTTAGTTATTTAATTTTTGTGAAAATATATATAGCATATATATTAATACAGTGGTGGTGCTGCTCTCACCTTCCTGCTGAAGGAAGCAAATGGGTCGAGTCTCTCTTCATACTGAGATGAATAACGCATCACAATCTCATCAGTACCTCCAGCCTAAAAACACACGCATGCACAGTGAATATTATAAAGCATTACAGATTATATGTATAATACAAGAGGAGTGATGTAAGTTTTAGTGTAGGTGCAGATGTAGATGATGCATTAAAGGTGTGATCACTGTGGGAACCGGACTCACGCGGGTGGGGTAGCTCTGTAGGAACTTTATTTTTTCATACAGTTTGATGTTATCTGCACGTAGACTGTCTAGCTCTGTCTGCAAAGCCTGCATTGTCTGCTGGACAGAGCGATTCTCCTAAAACACAGAGAAAAAGAAAAAGGAGAATAAGACTTCCCAGCATTATATAATAAAGATCCATTTCAGCAGTCTACAAAAAGATATCTTTAGTAAAACGCAAGTGAGACCGTGCAAAAACATCACAGGACATATCAAGAAGTGCCCCCACTGTGTGATGGGTATTGTTTTGTGATGGGTCAGGTCAGCATTAAGCAGTCACTAAGTAATTAAGCCAAAAATTAAAGATGCAATATGCAAATTGAAGTGTTTCTGAAGAACCTGTAAGCTAAAAAGGTGTATTTAATTGGTTAAAATACTTTACAAGATAAGATGAGGACTCAAAGCCAATAAAAAATAATTTTCACAAGCTGTATGTTGACAGAAGTGTGTTGTGTCTGATGGACATCACTTTAAAGGTCAATTGAGTTATTATTGATGTAGAGTCATTTTCTGTCTATACATTGTATGTAATTCTGCTAAAAAGTCTACAGTAGGATTGTAGAAAACTTCAGAAGGAAACTTACTGCTTCCAGCTCCAAGTTACGAGATCGGAATCTCTCTCTCTGACTGGAGATAATGGACAGCAGAGAATCCATTTGTCCCTGAGGAAGTTCAACCTGAGAAGAGCTGCCTGGTCCTGTACATGTACACACATGCACACACATGCACACACATCCCCCCCCCCCCCCCCCCCCCCCCCCCCCCCCCCCCCCCCCCCCCCCCCCCCCCCCCCCCCCCCCCCCCCCCCCCCCCCCCCCCCCCCCCCCCCCCCCCCTTTGTCCATGCTGCTCACATCTGCCCCCTACAAGAGGTGGGGCACTGTAGTGAACCATATTTACTAGTATTCCACAATCCATAAACATCACTGTATCATTAACTTTTTGTTGAATTGAATGATGGCACACAACAAGCAGGTCCTCTCATCACACCGAGACTGTTTTAATCTCCATAATGTGTGATTAAACTTTCATAATTCAACTAAGAATTATGATCTGTCAGTTTCTGTCATCGGCTGCTTTTTCTCAGACGTTTTAAATAGCTGAATTATCTAAGGCCACTGATTTTTGAAGTGTCTGTGATTATTCCAGTCCTGTAAGCTTTTCTCCCATTGACAGTTTTCTGGTCTAAATGTTGGTCTATTCTATTTTTACGACATATGCAGACTGTGGGTGGCACGGTGGCTTAGGGGTTAACACGTTTGCCTCCCAGAACTGGGGATCCAGGTTCGAATCCCAATCTGGGTGAAGTTTCCATGTTCTCTACTTGTCCAAGTGGGGTTTCCTCTGGGTTCTGTGGTTTCCTCCCACAGTCCAAAAACATGAATTCAATGTGAATTGAATGCTCTAAATTGCCCCAAATAGAGTGATAGATATTATATAGGGGCAATATAGAATATAGTATATCCATCCATCCATTATCTTCCGCTTTATCCTATATTAGGGCCGCAGGGGGGTTCCCCAGGGGAACGTTCCAGGGGAGAATGTTTCAGGCGCTGGCCAGATACACCCAGGACAGGACGCCAATCTATCACTGGGCACACACTCACTCACACAAACACACTCTACATGGGGCAATTTGGAGAACTCAATCAAGTCGATCCATGTTTTTGGACTGTGGGAGGAAACCGGAGAACCCGGAGGAAACCCGCGTGGACACAGGGAGAACATGGAAACTCCACCCAGATGGGGATTCCAACCTGGAATCCCTAGTGCTGGGAGGAGAACATGCTAACCACTAAGCCACCGTGCCGCCCTAATATATAGTATATATTAGTAGTATAATATAATATAGTGTGCATGTTGTGATATAGTGTGACTTTGTGTGTGTATGTGAGAGAGAGTGTGCACCCAGCGATAGATTTTATATATGGGAAATATAGAATATAGTATATATTAATAGTATAATATAATATAGTGTGCGTGTTTCTTTCTCTGTGACATTGTGGGTGTATGTTTGTGTATGTGTATGTGTGTGTGAGAGCGAGAGAGAGAGAGAGAGAGAGAGAGAGCGAGCGAGAAAGAGTGGGTGTGTGCCCAGAGATAGATATTATATAGGGGCAATATAGAATAGCCAATTCACCTTAAACTCACATTTTTAAACTGTGGGAGGAAACCGAAGAACACAGAGAAGATCCACATGAACACAGGGAGAACATTTGAGATTTGAATTTGGATCTGAGAGGTGAACCCCCCTTCATTTATAATTATTAAACTAAACAAAGAAGACTTGTAGCTTTGTATATGACAATATAACACTTCAGAACAGTTCTGGCTGGTGATATTTTGTGTTAAAGTATACCTCAGCATCGGGGCGTGGCAGGGAGGACATGGTCTGGATGGTGCTCAGGTCATGTTCTAATTTAAGGATGAGTTCCTTCTGCTCCGTGTTGATCTTCACTGCGCCGGAAAACTCCAACTGAAGTGAAGCATAACGGCCTGAGGCACAAAAACATAACAGCTGCTCATTATTTTCTCTAAACCTTTATCTCCTGCCTGACGTCTTCACACCAACAATAAGACATAAATCAAATCATCAGCAGAAACATGCCATCTACAAATGCATGGAAGATTACAGGGATGAGAAGAATAAAAATAGGGAATCTGATTGGCTGAGCCGTTTATCCAGTCGTGACATTACTCACTATTAGGTACACTCTTAATATGTGTGTGTGTTTGTATGTATATAGGTATGTATGTGTATAGGTATGTATATACGCATATAGGAATGTATGTATAGGTTGTTTCTTTTTCCCCCCTTTCTCTTCTTTTCCTCCTCTTTTTTCTCTCCTTTACTGCCTGGTGCATTGACGGAATAGAATCAATCAATTAAATAAAAGCACAATTAACAGGAATAGGCTATAATAATCTGTAGAACTGTTCCTGTAAAAACGTGAAAGCAAACATGTTTGGTACATTAGTGCAGATTACCATTCAGATTGCGAAAGCTGCCAGACATGACAGGTCAAAAAAAGGCAAAAAAAAAAAAAAAGTAAGTACACTCTTAATTTTACAGTTATTGTACATTTCATTTGTTTTACTCATCATACAGATCATCGCCATCACTGCATAAACTCTTTAATGCTTTGGCTCCCCCTACAGGACAACCACAGAGCAGATGGCAGGTGTGATGCACTGGTTTTAACTGGATAAGATACTGCAGTGCTTTGATCTCGCAGTGAATTTGTAGGATAATAACAAAACAAAAAAAAAAAATGCACTTGTAGAATGTGGTCCAACCTTCCCAAACTGTACCTGTTCATGTGTCAGCAGTTTGTCAATTCCATCCAAAACAAGCCTCAAGCAGTTCTCACTTACAATGGTTATAAAAACAATTCACAAGAGTGTTGTATTATTGTTCTCTGAATTTGACCGTTATATACATCCATTCATTATCTTCCGCTTTATCCTCTACTAGGGTCGCGGGGGGGTTTCTGGCGCTGGACAGATACACCCAGAACAGGGCGCCAATCTATCGCTGGGCACACACTCACTCACACAAACACACTCTATATGGGGCATTTTGGAGAATTCAATTGACTTGATCCATGTTTTTGGACTGTGGGAGGAAACCGGAGGAAACCCACACGGACACGGAGAGAACATGGAAACTCCACCCAGATTGGGATTCGAATCCCTAACGCTGAGAGCAGAACATGCTAACCACTAAGCCACCGTGCCGCCCAATTTGGCCATTATATATCCATCTGAATAAATTATAATATACATTCATAATATTAAAATTGTGTGCATACGCACACAATATGTTCTTTCTTTAGAACTGACGTCGTGGTAATGACTGGAACGTAATGCAGCTTGTGAATCTGTAGATGAAATGCAAATGCAGGAGTGCATACTTACACAATCCTCTATTTAACGTTTGCGTCTGACGTAAATCCGATTCACAGTGGAAGCTTCAGTCTGCGCTAGCATCAATTCAACTTAGGAACATGATGAATTAAACATACGGACATTTTTCACTTCGACAATCAGTTCAGTGTTTATAATAATGCAAAGGCCACGTTTCCTCAAACCCATCAGCGTTACTGCATACTGAAGCTCATTCAGCGTTCCGATTCGACCATAAACTTACACACATTACTGTTGTAAACCATAAATACATCATGTTATTGAGAATTGTTTTTAATTAACTGGCTACACAGTATTTAAAAAAATAAAAGAAAAAATTCAATGCATTTCCACGGCAGGGTGTAACGTCTTAGAATAAAAACATCACATCACATCACCAATAACATTAGCATTTTAAAAGATTTCATTCCATGTGCCTGCGAGAGTAATTCCTCTAATTATAGTTATTCATCAGAATGGGAAATAACGAGACTCAGCACATGAGATTTGTGTTTGTATAAAAGATATTTACTTCAATTATCACACCTAGGGTGCTAGTGAATAATAATCATAATAACAATAATAATACATTGTGAAGATTTCTTACAGTGATATTGCTTCTCCGTATTGTATAAGGGACTGTCTTACAGTGCTGAGAACAGACTACATGACACACTAAAATAAAGGAAAAGGAGGAAAAGGACATGAAACAAAACCCCAACCTAACAAGAGGAGACACGGTTCAGTGAGGTGATGATCATGCAGTGACAAGGTCATACTGAAACACACGACAAACTCGGGGCTCCGAACCACAAGACGCGTTTCAGCAGGCTTACTGTATAGTAGGACCTACGGTGGATTACACAAAGGCATGGTGGGTGCTTTGTCGCGCGGAGTTAAACTATAAGGGTGGCACCGAGGGTGGCATCATGCCTGCAAACGATCAGAAAACCGACACTCAGAAAGGAAATCACTCAGAAACAGAAAACAAATCCAACAGTCAGCGCAACTTGGAAAATATCGGCAAAACGCTTAGTACAGTAACAACTAATCAGTATAGAGCGTGTGTGTGTGTGTGTGTGAGTGAGTGAGTAATTAGCTGTGACGGATCTGTGTTGCATAGTGTGCCAAAATACACTCCTGTGTCCAACCCACATGTTAATGCTTATTAAGTGAAAAGACATGAGAACGGTTTCAGAGCAGCTCAGAATCATCGCCTGATGGTTAAAAGGTCAGTGACAGGAGATCTTTACATCCCATAGTCTAAAGATGTCAGGTGGAAGCAACGTCAGATCGTTTATGATGAAGCAACGCATGTTTAAACACAGCTTCTTGTGTTCGGGGTAACGCTGTACAGTAATGGATTGGGGGGGGGTTTGCTGGTGGCTTGTGCCTTGCAAAATCTCGGTAAAAAACAACGTGAGCATCACAAAAAAACTGACAATGTTCTAAAAGTAAACAGGACAGTAACAGCTGGTATGCTCCACATCCTGATTGGTCATCCTTTGGTTCTGACTTTTGGTTACCACTGGAAAACTAGAAACGGAAATTGAATGGGGATCGGGTTGGAAACATGCATTAAAAAAATAAAATAAACAAAAATAATTAAAAAAAAGCAACAACTGTTTAGTTATTTGAAGTTGGCCAAGTAATGAAACTAAAAATAAGAGCTGAATGATCGTACATGATACTAAATGCATTTCTATAGCAACTGTACCTCAGCTCAACACGTTCAATGATGACGTCTATAAAAATACTGAAAAAAATAAAGTACTGATAATTTAGTACTGCTTAAATTTGATCCTGAGCTGCAGTTCCATTAGACAAAAGCTCAGCTTAGCTTGCTGTCTAATATAAGTACACACCATTGGTTTAAACGATTGAAATTGGGTAAATAAGTGGATTTCCAATTTGTGAGGATGAAACCACCCAACATCTTACTGGAGATGTAAAGCCTTTTCCATTTAAAAAACTATTCAACAAGTCATTTATCAGCTGCGGTTGGATCACAGGAAAAAAAAAACGCAAAAGCTTTAATCTCCCGTCACTAACCCTTTACATCTGAGACAAACCAGCCCTCCCATCACATCCTGTAACTGAGCGCAGCCTCAATAAAATACTTCAATGTGAAGTTCAAAGAATAAATCAAAGACAGATATGAAAGTACCACCATAAACACTGTATACACACACACACTCACACACACACCCCTTTCACAGAAGTCTCAGGAACCATTTTCAATCAATCGTAGTATTTGGCTTGAACGTTCCGTCCTCTTTCTTTAGAAAATGGTGGAACCTTCTGCGTACTCTAATCTGATTACCGTTTGTACATCGTATTACAGTTATCATACACATTATAGAAAGTCTGTTTTTTTATTTCATTTAGTCATTTCTTTTTGGACTGTGTGCACGTTTTCAACCCGTTCGTAGTGAGTGCTTATCAAAGACGTATGGACTAAAGAAAAATCAATCCCGTGGAAAAACAAAACAAAAACAATAACAACATGAGGGTTTTTAGGCCTCTGGCACTTTAAGGCTGTGAGTGGAGGTGACCCATAATTCCCTGCCCTCTTTCTTGTTTTAATCCCGCCCACCCCGGTAATAAAGTAGTGTACTGTTTTTTTCTTTTTCTTTTTTAAAATAAGCTGTAAAATCGTCCTTTAGAAAAAGACTAGAAATCTGGCAGGGTGGTTTAAAGTGATCGAGGTGTGGCGCTACAAAAACAGGCCATACGTAGTTTGTGCCCCCCCCCCCCCCATCCCCATCCCAACAGACGATTGTTTTCCCTTTTTATTCGTAAATCCACATGACCTACGGCTCTGAAATGATTTACAAAACGTTGGGAACCAATAACACAGAAAAGCATAAATGTTAATAATCAGTGGAGATCTGAAAAACGTGACGATCCAGTAATAGCAGCTCGATTTTCCCATCGACCCTGTGATCTAGCAACGGGACCCGTTTTGAATTAGGACTTCAGAAGACGAGACCAGCTTAGCGGAAGAGTGATGGATGAACCACTTAAAAGTAAAGTCTACCGATTTGCGTCATTAAATCAGAGATGCGTTTTAAAGCTTATTCGTTGAATTGCGAGCAAATCAGTTTGGCCTTATTCACTAATGCTTAACGTGAAAAAGAACACGTCTAAAGGACTTTCAAACCCCATGAACCCGGACTGGCATCAGCTCGCTCATGGGAATCCCAGTGATTTAGCTCAGAAGCATGGACTTCATAACGCACCGAAGTTAACAAAGCAGAAAGCCGAGGTTCGTTAGTCCTGCCATACACCAGTGTTGTCCTGTTCTAAACTTACATCATTACACTCAACAGATGAGCACACCACACCGGAACACCTCCCTAACATCTGCACAACCTTGCATCGCGGACAGAATCTCTCATTAACTTGTAGAAAAATAACCATCGATTACTGAAATGGCACAGAATCCACGAGGCGCGTCTACTAATGACTGCGGGGTTTATTAATGGGTTAGTAATTAGTCACTACATTCAGACACGGCATCTGGAGGGACGGCGGTGTTAGGGGGACGTGCCGTTGGCCAGTCATCCAGGCGACTGTCGCACAGCTGCGAACCCGAACACGTGCCATGTGACCGCGTGTCTTCTTTAAGCCGTAGTCACACCAGTTTCATGAAGGATAAGATGAGATGTTTCTAATTAATAACGTCTAATAATAATTTAATAACCAGTTAATAACCATGAAAAATAACCTCGAAACTCATTCAGTAATCTGGACTATAAACTGTCAATTGAACTGCATCATACCAGAAGCCTGTTTCTAATCTGGCTGAAGGTTTAGCGGTTGAGAGGCATAAGACTAAGCGTTTCTAATTAATAAAAATTTAATAACCAGTTAATAACCATCAAACTTGTTCAATAATCTGGAATATAAACTGCCAATTGAACTGCATCATATCAAGGGCCTGTTTCCAATCTGGCTGAAGGTTTAGCGGTCGAGAGGCATAAGACTGGATGTTTTTAATTAATAACGTCTAATAACTTAACCATTTAATAACCATCAAACTCATTCAATAACCTGGATTATAAACTGTCAGTTAAACCGGATCATATCATAAGTTTTCAATCTGGCTGAAGTCATTTCATATACTGGTACTGAGTCTGGTGTGACTGAGATTTAAAGAACACAGGGTGGGTTTATCCACTGATAACCCAACAGTGGCACTATAAGCTTGGTTTAATCCTTGCGGGGTTATAGCGGTCTAATCACGTCGAACCTCCGGTGCCTGGACCCTCAGTATCATTAAAAACGCCGGGATAACTCAAACAAACGAACAATTAAATAAAATCCTGAAAGGTTTTTTTTTTTTTTATACAATATTGCAATAACATCATCTCAGTACATGTTCAGGCTGTGAACGTAAAATACTTTAATAAGACTTAAATAAATTACTCAATGCCCTAATAAACACATCAGGCCTGGTTCTCCTCACAGCACAGTAAGAACCCGCAGAGCATCTGATCCAAAAATCCCTAAAGAGAAGGAAAACGCCTGGACTGGAGTCTAAATGAATGAGGAACGATGCTTCAGGTTGGATTTCTGACGGAGGTTTGAAGTGGATCAGTGCTGGAGCGATTAGCGAAAAACCAACAAATAAAAAACAAACGAATCAGTTTTCAGCAGTTCTGTGTTAACTTCAGCTTCAGCGTGACGAACATGACGCACCGCCTTCTTTACGGAGCCATATAATCAGTCAGCAGAACTTCTAAAGTTGCTCCTTTCTATATTTAGGAGCAGGAGATTGATTCGAAGAAGATAAGGAGTGTTCTCCAAAATCAAATAATTAAAACAACCCCAAAAAAGAAGAGAAAACTAAACCCACAGCCTGAGCGTCAATTCAAGAAACCCAAACAGATGTGATGGATGGAAGTGAAATAAAGGTCAGGACCTGATTAATGTGATAATAATAACCCGTTTCACTACAGTATTTGGTTTCTTTAAAAATATTTGCTTTAAAGGAATTTCTCTTAAATATGAGACAGCAGACGAAATCCTGGCTTTAAGTTCTTCATTGAATCGTGTAACAGAGAAACAGAAGCTTCAGCTAAAAACAACTTCAAACGGGTTCAAGTCTCGTGCTGAGCTCAGCACATTCATCAGTGTATAAATACCTCTCCAAACATCTTCCACTGAGCAACGATCGGACACGTGTCATGCCCCGTCCAAATCTGCTACTCGCATAATGCCACGTTCAGATCTACAAACAACCCCATCAGGTACAACCACCGGCCACGAGATCTTCATTTAGAGCAGAACGAACCGTAAAAAAACTCCCACTGCGAGACTTTCTTCTGCAATCAGACGAGGAGGTTAAGTGAACGGATGTTCATGCATTTCACACAAAGCAGAGCACTAGGTTCAGTCCTGTGGGGGTTATCGAAATCACCATCCAGATGAATTGGTGGTTCCATCAGATTATTACAGGAACCACAGGACGTCAGTGATATTAAGCAATCGACATAACAATGAACGTGTGAACCGCTTATTTTAAAAGCTTTTGAATTATAAGAAAATCAGACGGAAGATGGTTCCTCACTAGCAGATTCAGGATGTCTGGTGACCGTGAGCCCGGGGAAGGCACATGGCTCTACAGCACTCAGCTTTGGGCAGAGTTGAAACTCTTTCGATTTGGTCCCGTTACGAACTTGTGCTTTTAAAATCAGGAGTTGAATTCTGTGCAGTTCAGAAGTGCTTCAGGTTCAGTCTTGGGATGGAAAAAGCGCACAACTCAAACGGCTCGCCGCAGTTAGGAAACTAAAAGGCAGCGAGCTCCGGGCATGGCCCACTCGGTTCTTGGGGCAGTTTAGGGTTTAGAACCCTGTTAGGAAGCTCCAGTCGGACAGGTAATTTAATCACCATCGAGGAAGTATCGGAAGATGAAGCACCGAGTGCGGAACAGATGCAGGAGGTGAGGGTTCAGATCAAAATGGGCAGCATTCGAAGCCTTTGGCTCATTATGGAATCTAATGTCGAGTTTAAGTGCTTTGATTTAACGATGCTTTAAAGGGCTGGGTGGGAGGGGCTTTAATCTCAGCGGCAGTTTAATAATCATAGATCAGATTGTAACATACAAACATATTGTGCTTTTTGTAGACTGATGTGCTGCATGAGGCCAGACATATGAGACATGTACTTCCCCTATACGTCCTCGTTCGGTCTCTTTCATTTTAAATGTAATAATCACGTATTAAAGTAATGTAAACACAACCGAAAAATTCTAAATTATTTTTCAGGTATTCAAATTTAAGGCTTTATAACACAACGCCACATAATGCATTATTAAAGGTATATTTAAACTGTAGGTTAACTTACTACAGTGACCAGTGTTATAAAGCTTAATAATGACTGTGCTCAACAAATGTCCTCATTGACGAGAACTTTATATAAGAGCTCATAACGGCTAATGAAAGCTTATTCTCCCTCTTTACAGGCATAAGGTAAAATGTTGTCATTTAACTCTATAAAGCAAACTGCTTTAATATTAATACATAATAACTTATAAGAGGTTATAAATGCTTATTTCAGACTTTATGTAATGGCAAATTATCATGTATTAAGTATGACTGGCTTAAAAACATCACAATCCAAATTTTCTATTATAATACATTATAAGAATTTGTGTTATTAAGCCTTATGTCATATTATTATACTATTATACGACTGGAATTATGAACATGTATGCACATTAGGCTTATGACATGTCATTACGTGTTCGAAATATGTCAAATCTCATGAATGCACTCATAATGCATTATAAATTCCAGATTCAACCCCAAAATATTAGTGTTTCCACTATGAATAAGGACTGACGATACCGCCAACTTAGCTTTTAACTTTGAGTAAAATGCATGAACCCCGGAAAGCCCTTCTCCCCTGAACATAACGAGATAACCAGACTGTTAAGTGACGTAAATGATTCGAGGCAAAAGCCACGATGCAGCACGAGAATGAGCTGAGTTCAGCAAATCATACTAATCTGGAGTGTCCTGAAGCTCAGCATACAGCGAGTCCAAACCGCACAGTCAGATACAAACGCCAGTGTACACAGAGCCTGAGAGAAACAAATAACGCTCACGATCGCGCACAGTCATCAGAGAAAAGGATAAAGAAGAAACGATATCCCGCATCCGACTTGATCAATATCCTAGGATATCGGGAAACAAAATGCTTCGTACTACATGAGAGCGACCAAAGAGAAATCCATAATCCCCACAAACAAAACGTGAACAGCTTCAAAAGTTAAATGCCATCGTGATAATTTCATAATTCAAAAGTAATATAAATGAGTTAAAATAATCTGTAGAATTCATTAATATACAAGTGTGAGAACTACATCTTGTAAATATTACCCAATACTGCCGGCAGTCTATCAGTCTAAAATAATAATAATAATTATAAAAAAAAAAGTAACTTGCCCTCTTACACAATAAAAATAACCGAATAAAATACATAAACAAAGAAAACGTGAAAATGCAGCACCTATAAATACGGCAAATAAACCATAACTACATGAAGTCTAGATATGGCAATCGAAAGATTTCAACACAAACAGATCAAAATCTGCTACTTCAATGGAAACCTAGTGATGACGACAAAGATAATGAGCTCATGAGAGGAGGGTGCACTTGTACGGCTGATCCATCTCACACACACACACACACACACACACACACACCTATAGACGGGAGGCAGTGGACTGACAGGCACTCGGCTTGTGTTGAAATGGGGAGGAGTCAGAAGCCACGCCTCTAACAGGGTACCACAATTCCGAAAAGCCATAGCGATTGGGAACGGGAGTCACGTCTGGGGGGTTCTGGGCTGGAACGTCGGTTCCAGACTGCAGTTCTATAGCACTGTCTGCATCAGCTCCGCGTCACTCATCCAGCCGAGCGTTTTTAAATTTCGGCTGCGGCAGCTTATTGAAGTGATGCTTCAGCTTTGAAGCATTTTCACTGAACTGCAGCAGCTGCTGGAGGTGATAGACGATGCTCTTTGATCGCCGCTGTACTCAGTTCCAGGTGATTCATGTAGAACTGATTGGTATCATTTTGCTCTAATGGTACTTTGATGGACCACCGAGCAGAACATGCGCAGGCAGGTGGTGCTGCCTTTCAAGCATCCTCCTCTTAGTTACGTCATTTAGCTTTAAATATCCAGTGTCCGGGTCGAGTTGACATTCATTTGACTTTCAGGGTTGCAGTGCTACTGCGGGTCATGCTGTGACATCACATTAATGCAGCAGGTCATCATCAATGATACTTTTGTTAATTGATTCCATATATAGAACTAAATACGGAGCCACTTCTAAAGACGTGACCTCACATTCCCAAGCACCACAAGCTACATGTACCAGTGATTTATCATTTCCTCACGAGGATGTGGCAGGTGTGGGTGGTTGGGTGGGTGTGGGGCACAACGGGGGTATCAGGTCAGTACTTTGGTATTCCATATTTGGTGCTGTGTGCTTGAAAGTAACAGAAGAGCGTGACGCAAATTCGTTTCGAAAACTGGTACGGACTTGCCGAGGTACCCTGTGAAGGACGGGGAGTGAAAACAGGGAACCCATAAACATCATCCCACAGATAAACACCAACCTGAACGCAGCACACACTCCCGGCTGTAACATGATAGGAGGGGCGGGGGTGGTTAAAGTGAACTGTGCATCTCTTGGCAACGACAGAGGGTGAACGGGAACCCTCCCCAAAGATTTAACAGTACCACTTTATTCTACAGTACAGCAATCGAATCCCCACAATCCTCTGCTCCCCCAGCCCAACTTCAGAGCGTTCTGCGGCCGGCCTGTTTTTTTTTCTTCTTTTATATCTCATATTTTCAGTGTTTCAGTAATTGAACCGCGCGATCTGTTAAAGCCGTGACAACGACGTGCACATGAAGAGCTCTACATGACCAAATTTCACTACGTCACCTACCGTCATAGATTCTCTTTACGTTCTTTTTTTTTACTGTTTTTTTCTACTAAATCTTGTGTCGTCATCGTCGTCGGCGTCGTGGTTTTTTTTTTATTTTTTACTACAAAACGTGAAATTCTTTTCGAACTTTAAAAAGACTTTAAGGTCGATCCTCTCTATTAAAAAAGAAAAGTGTTTTCTGTGTCGTCCTTTAGAGTCAATAGACTGTGCAATCTCTTATTGGCAACCGAATTGCTTTATATAAAACCTTGTTCTTCATCAGAGGACGTCCTGCTAATAAAAAAGGTGAGGAGAGAGAGAGCAAGAGAGCGAGAGACAGACAGGTCGGAGGCCATCAGATGGCCGGTGCTGTGGGGTAGATTGAGGCTGTGAGGATAAAGTTCCTTCTGGTTTCCTTCAGTAACTGCTATGCTAAACTTGGTTTTTTGTTCTTCTCTCCTCACTTCGTGTCTGAACTCAGAAAAATAGATGTGATTAAAAATCCGATGCAGACGTGGAGTAAAAATACAGGAAGTGTAACAGCAACTCTGACGGACAGTGTTAGGAATCGTGCCTTTGTGAGTGCGCTGATCCCTCCCCTTTTGAAGTGTACCCTTGATAAAAGAGCCCTAGCTAATAGAGGCAGCGTGATGCTTAGTGGGTGAGTTGGGGGGGTTTGGTGGCGGGAAGGGTGGTGGAGATGGGGGTGGGGGGTTGCCGTTGCAGAAGGACGGCTAAGTGCTTTTCTCAGTAATCTGTCACTTTCTTTAAACCCACTTCTGCACTTCAGCTCTTCTTCAGAAAGGAAAGTCAGTACGGCTGTGCCCGCAGGAGGAGGGGGGGCATCACCACTGGGTCAGAGGGTGAAGGTGTAGTGGGAACTTGATAAGTGTTCACAGAGAGGACTAATTGATAACAGGATGACCAAGAGGAATCAGAACTCCCATTCGGATGGTTCCTCTTTGCTGGCAGCTTTTTCCAGCCGGTGGATGATATTATTGAGGTTGGCTGCTTTCTTTTTGCGCAGGCTGTTATCTTTGGGGTTCCGGGTAAATCCGAACAAACCCAGGCCCGACGCCCCGCCCTGCTGCCCGCTGGTGCCCGGCCCCTCCGAAACTGAGGTAGTGGGTTCTCTGGAGTTGGGCGAGTTCGACGGGGTGGGTTCTTTGAGCACATCATCCGACCCGAGTGCAGGTTTATCATCTGGCCGTCCTTCGGCGGCACCGTCTGAATCGGTGCCGTCACAGCTGTCGACTGCTTTACCTGGCGGCAGAGAGGGGGAGCCACCCTCACCCGGGGGAGCCGTGCCCGCACCCGCCGCCTGGATTTCCTCGATAAAGAGTTCCCGGCGGATACGAGACCTGCAGACAAAGAAGTGACGATACACACGTTACACTTTGTAATTTATTGCGATTCACTGAAAATAAATATCCAAGCGGCACGGTGGCTTAGTGTTTAGCATGTTCTCCTCTCAGCACTGGGGATTCCCAGTTCAAATCCCAATATGGGTGAAGTTTCTATGTTCTCCCCGTTTTAACGTCAGTTTCCGCAGTCCAAAAACATGGATCAAGGTAAACTGAATGCTCCAAATTGCCCCATATAGAGTGTGTTTGTGTGTGTGCCCAGTGATGGATTGGCACCCTGCTCTGGGTGTATCTGCCCAGCGCTGGAAACGCTCTCCCATGAATGGGCATGGGGAACCCCCCCCCGTGACCCTAGTAGAGGATAAAGCGGAAGATAATGGATGGATGGATGTTACAAATATAAAGAACATGGAAGCAAAAACAATGAAAACATTCATCCATCTATTATCTTCCGTTTTGTCCTATATTAGGGTCTCGGTGGGGTTCCCCATACCCATCCAGGGGAGAACGTTTCGGGCGCTGGGCAGATACACCCAGGACAGGGCACAAATCCATTGCTGGACACACTCACTCTCACAGACGTACACTATATGGGGCAATTTAGAGAATTCAATTGACTTGATCCATGCTTTTGAACTGTGGGGGGAAACCAGAGAACCCGGAGGAAACCTACATGGACACGGGGAGAACATGGAAACTCCACCCAGATTGGGATTCGAACCAGGAACTCCTAGCACTGAGAGGAGCACATGCTAACCACTAAAAGCCACAATACTGTCCTTGTTTTTATGATATCTTACAATATTTTATGTATTTTTTTAAATTGTAGAAGGCCACCTTTATTAGAAAGCACTTCTTTGCAGCACGTCCTCATGTTTTACTCACATTTAAACAGTTTTTCTAAACAAGGCTTTATATACGAACACATTACTTTACATTACATTCAGTAATTTAGCAGACACTTTTATCCAAAACTAGGCACAGGGTTGATACAGCATCGCCAGAGCAATGAGGGTTAAGGGTTTTGCTCAAGGATCCACATTGGTAACTTCACATTGGTATGGGATTTGAACCCATAGCTCAACACCCTAACACTTTTATACAAAGCGAATTACAAGTATACCAACATTGTTGGGGTCAGAACACAGGGTTGGTCACACAGCAACCCATGAGCAACGAGGGTTAAAGGTCTTGGTAACTTGGTAACTTCATTGAACCTGGGATTTGAACCTCAGATTGATAGCCCAACACGCTAACACAGTCTGGAAGTGTAACATACCTGTAGTTGTGAAACCAGTTGATGACTGTGCTGGTTTTGAGGTTGAGTTGGGTTGCTAGTTCCTCAATGGTTTTGGGGGAAGGGTAAGGTTTCTGCTGGTATGCTCTCTTCAGCGCCTCCTTTTCCTCAGGAGCAAGCACCACCCTCGGCTTCTTCAGCTGCTGCTGCTGGGAGAAGTGCTGGGGACTTGTACCTGCCCCAAAATCTGCCCCGGGCAGGGCAGTGTCCACTGACGGAACCTCGCTGATTGAGCTGTGACGCCGTTTCATGTACGCTAAGAAACAAATACAACATAATACATGATCATTAATATGGCGGCTAATAGCTGAGCTGATGATGAACTATGCTGTGATGATACCCAGTGTGTTCACTAACTAACTGTTAATCTAATTAAATCAAACTATGATGTCACATAGGCGGAACGGTGTCTTAGTGGTTAGCATGTTCTCCTCCCAGTGCTGGGGATTCCCGGGTTCCTCCCACAGTCCAAAAACATGGATCAAGGTCAATTGACAATTCTCCAAATTGCCCCATATAGAGTGTGTCTGTGTGAGTGTGTGCCCAGTGATTGATTGGGGCCCTGTCCTGGGTGTATCGGTCCAGCGCCCGAGACGTTCTCCACTGAAGGGGCATGGGGAACCCCCCCGCGACCCTAAAGTGGAAGATAATGGATGGATGGATGATGTCACACATTCAAGATATTAATTTAAAAGGAAAGTAATTTGGGGCCAGACTCTATTTGAGAACTAATTGTAAATGACTTTACAGAACCACGCAGGTACTGGATTTTACACTTTGCCTCTGAGGTGGAAAATACACAATCAGCAACTTTCCACAGTCAGATATGAAGAACTCAAAACTGGTCTTCATAACATGAGAATCGCATTACTGTAAAATGACCAGCAGGGGTCAATGTGCTATTGAATATGTTCTTGAGCACATTAGAACAATTTCATAAAGTATGTCCTGCTAACATACAGAACCTGCTGTGTTCTTTCTCACACCGGGATAAACTCAGGGGTGTATCAATCTTTTCAAACATTTGCCACATCCCTACATGGCAGGTCCTCAATGTTTTTTATGACTGTGGGAGGAAACCGGAGAACCCAGAAGAAAACCACGCAGACTCTGGGAGAACATGGAGAACATGGAAACTCCACCCAGACTGGGATTCGAACCGGAATCCCCACCAGACGTGCTAACCACTAAGCCAATTGTTAAATCTCTTAAAACAATTATACGATATTGATATTCAAAACAGGGGCAGTATGGTGGCTTAGTGGTTAGCATGTTCTCCTCTCAGCACTAGAGATTCCCGGTTCGAATCCCCATCTGGGTGGAGTTTCCATGTTCTCCCCGTGTCCGCGTGGGTTTCCTCCGGATTCAGTCCAAAAACATGGATCAAGTCAATTGAATTCTCCAAATTGCCCCAAATAGAGTGTGTCTGTGTGAGTGAGTGTGTGCCCAGCGATAGATTGCCGTCCTGTCCTGGGTGTATCTACCCAACGTCTGAAATGTTCTCCCCTAGACGGGCATGGGGAACCCCCCCACGACCCTAATATAGGATAAAGAGGAAGATAATGGATGGAATATTCAAAACATGTTTCACTCGTACTAATTTGTACCAGAGACTATTACAAAATTAAAACTGGTTTATATTTAATATTCCATCTAAATTACAAATAGGTTGGCCAGAGAAACTATTAAATTGTGGTGTGTTTACACCAGAAATATAGGTTTATATATAAACAAATCACAGATTCTGTCAGGAGACACACACACACACGTTTGGTACCGGCTCTGTGGTGTAATGGATGGTTATGCTTAAGGCTGGGTTTAACTCTCTTAGATAACTTCGCAGCAGTCAAAAGCTCATGAGAGCCGAGGGGATGGGGGCACGACTAGGACATTAGGCCTGTTGACTGGTTTGGAGCACATCCTTCACTTCAGCTCTACTCACTGCGCTTTCCCTCAGGATGGGTTTTCGAGGTCATGGGTGTATAACTGGGACTATCAGGACAGTTGTTTGCTTGTGTACATACAATAGCAAGTAGCACCCCTGGTCAAAATTTCTATTACTGTCTAAGGTCAAATAAGAAGATCAACTGAACTGCCAAATATGTTTTTTTTAAATCAATTTTTTTAATGAGTTTTTGTTTAGTAGAAAAAAAGAACAAGGTTCCAGACATAACCTCCTCTATGAAGCCCAGTAACCTAAAATGAATACGTATTGATACTGATAAAAAACTGTTAAAGGATGACATTTTTATTAACTGCTTCCTTGGTTCATAATGCTATTTGTCAGTCACAATGAAAATAAGAAATATGAATAGAACAACTTGTAAAATTATTGAAAAATCTAGTTATTCTCCTAATAACAGCAAGAAACCGATGAGGAAGATTAAGACTGGATGAGATGGCCCCAAGAACAAAGAACAAAGGCCTTCAGCAAGAAACGAAGCGTGAAAATCTCCCAACAATAACAAAATTCTTGGAATGCCTACATCAAGTGTATATAAGTGTATATATATAGTAATAATAATATATAATTTGATTTGAATTTGTATGTACTTGCATATAAGCATATTGCTCTGCAGTGTACTGACACTTTTATTATTTTTTTATTGTGTGGACTTCAGCAAAAGGACAAAATAAATGTGCAAGTGTATAAGTGTGTGTGTGTGTGTGTGTTTTGACAAAACAGTGTGAATAAAGTGAGCAGCCGTCTCACTGTGAGTGTGTGAGAGAGTGAGTGAGTGAGAGATACATCATAACAAATTTCATCATTTCAACATTGTTCACTTGGATGAACTGTCGAAGTGTGTGTGTGTGTGTGTGTGTGTGTGTGTGTGTGTGTGTGTGTGTGTGTGTGCGGAAAAGGGACTGATTGGGGGGGGGGGGCAGTGAGATTATGATGATGATTGTGATGAACATACAGACAAATAAGCAAAGACATGGCTGTCACATCTAATAACGTGAGTAAAAGTCAGTTTAATTAAAAGTGACAGAAGAAAGGAAGCAGCGAGAGAAAGACATTATAAGACAGTAAGAAACTGTGTGCGTGTATGTATATATATATATATATATATATATATATATATATATATATATATATATATATATACACACACACATACATACATACATACATACATACATACATACATATATATATATATATAAAGATATATATATGTGTGTGTGTGTGTATATGTGTGTATATATACACACACACACATACATACACTATATTTAATTGTCCTCATTTGTTGACCCCCTTGTTACAGTCCTGTAGTACAAAAGATGGACTACAGTCTGTAATTTTAAAACTATAAACTACTTCTTTACGGTAAATGGAACTGATAACATGGACAATAAGTGGAGAAAATAAGAGGTGTCTCAAAACTTGATTCTGTATATAAATATGAAAGTGTCCCAAACATTGGAGATGAGTTTAATGCCAAAGGCATCGGATGCTGGTGTGATTCGAGAGCGGAACCTTTGGCAGGTAATTTAATTACGTCCTTCACCTCCTCTGCCCATCCACTCACACACCTGCGTCCAATGCCACTGTCACAAGGTCTGTAAATCAAAAGTATTGTTTTGGTTTTGAGAATCAGGATGATAGGGCAGCACGGTGGCTTAGTGGTTAGCAAATTCGCCTCTCAGCACTAGGGAGTCCCGGTTCAAATCCCAATCTGGGTGGAGTTTCCATGTTCTCCCCATGTCCGCGTGGGTTCTCCGGTTTCCCCCACAGTCTAAAAACATGGATTAAGGTCAAATGAATTGTGTGTCTGTGTGAGTGAGTGTGCGCCCAGTGATGGATTGGCGCCCTTTCCTGGGTGTATCTGCCCAGCACCCGAAACGTTCTCTGGATGGGCATGGGAAACCCCCCGCGACCCTGGTAGAGGTTAAAGTGGAAGATAATGGATGGATGAATCAGGTTGATACACATGTATCAGGATCACAGTTGAAATTCTGCTATATTGACCACCCTGTTGCATATCTCTAACCTTAAAAACTGCCTTTCATATCGCAGACCATATAGTATCATTGGAGAATACTATATATAAATATTTTTATATAGTCTCTTTATAACCAGCGCACTATAAAATGATTACCAGAGTAAATAACACTCTGCACTGCTCTACCTTTCTTCTCCATGCGCTTCATGTCCATCAGCTTGTCCACGTTTCGCGGGTCGCTGAGCCACAGCTGCATGCGGACGAACGGCTCCCGGCCTTTCAGGCTCAGTTTGTGCCACGGTTTGGGTCGCGCCAAGAGGTCCGAGACAGAACCTTGAGTCAGACCCAGGATGGTCTCGCCAAACAATCGCTGCCCTGTACAGACACACAGATTCAAATCAGAATCAGTCCTATTGCACTGCATCCGCTGCATTCATTACTGTTTGTATTTTGAACGCAAACACATAGAAAGTAACAAATCAAATAAATGTCATTAACAGGTTAAATTAAGAAAACTACGTGTTTCCAGTTTGTGGTTGACAGATGTGCAGTGTCTTGATAAAGCAGATGTAATGGCAGGTTTAGTTTTTAGTGGCACATCAACACCTGTGGCAACACTTAATTTTCATTTAGTCATAAAAACAATCAAAGACACGTTTGGCAAAAAATAAAAAAAAATAAAAAGATTCCACACAATAACATTTGGTTGCTTCGTTTACGAAAAATTTTCCCTGTGGCATCATTTCTCAACGTCACAACATTTATTTCTGTCCAGAGGGGGGATAAGACTTTTAGTCAACAATCACGCTAATAATTTGTGATCATGATTATGAAACATTAAGAATAGTAATATAAATATTTAACTTTACCAAAGAAGTGCCAGAAATTACATGAACAATGCACAATCACAACACAACATGGGTTCTGCTGAATATTAACACAACATATACTTTTAAACACAAAATATTAATTAATATTATTGATATAGGCGGCACGGTGGCTTAGTGGTTAGCACGTTCGCCTCTCAGCGCTAGGGATTCCCGGTTCGAATCCCCATCTGGGTGGAGTTTCCATGTTCTCCCCGTGTCTGCGTGGGTTTCCTCCGGATTCTCCGGTTTCCTCCCACAGTCCAAAAACATGGATCATTAATTGAATTCTCAAAAAAAAAATTGCCCCATATAGAGTGTGTGTGTGTGAGTGAGTGTGTGCCCAGCGATGGATTGGCGCCCTGTCCTGGGTCTATCTGCCCAGCGCCCGAGACGTTCTCCCCTGGATAGGCATGGGGAACCCCACCGCGACCCTAATAGAGGATAAGCGGGAGATAATTAATGAATGAATGAATTATTGATATATTAATTTTTTAATATTATTGTATTTTTTTGTGAAAATCGAAGGAAAAAAATGTGTCCCTTAAAGTATATATTCATATCGTTTTTTTTTTCCTGTAAGGACAAAGTAAACAGACATGTGTGCTGCAAGTGTAACTTGTTCCAAAATTATTTTTTCTTATAAATATCATCATGAGGGGTGGCTTAGCAAATTCGCCCCTCTCAGCACTGGGGATTCAGGTCCGAATCCTGATCTGGATGGAGTTTCAATGTTCTCCCTGTGTCTACCAATTAATTAACTAATTAGAGGTAATTAATCCATTTTGTTTTCTATTGATAAATTGCCGATATTCTATTAGATTTTATACTTCACAAGCAGAATTAATATAGGATAAAGTAATTTAACACGGTGTAGGGGTGGTTTTTAATTTTTTGCTTGTTTGTGTATGAATATAATGTGAATCTATATTTAATAGTAAGAGCTTCATATTTGTTAAAAGTGGGCTTTTTAAAGCATGTTGTTGTTGTGTGGTGTTGTGTTTCAGGCGGTCGAGCATCGTGTTTTTTTACTGGTGCCGGTCATTTACATGTTTGAAGCGCAGAGCCTTTCCCGTCAGTTGTTTTGTGTGAGCCTGCTATGGTGCATGAAGTACCTTGTCTGAAATACCTGGTGCTTTGTGCGTTTGGGTACTTTGCAAGCGTATATAATGAAATACACAATACTTGTTTTTTGTTTAATAAGTTATAATCAAATTTTAACACAATTTGATTAGAGAAAATGTTCCCATGGTTTTATACGGGCTGTTTGTGTGTGTGTGTGTGTGTGTGTGTGTGTGTGTGTGTGTGGGTTATCATTAGCCTGTGGTAAGGTAACACAACTCAGCTGAAATAATCCGCGATGACGGGCAAACAAAGAAAACAAACACTAAAGGTCAGAATGCACCTGAATACACACACACACATACACACACATACACACACATACACACACATACACACACATACACACACACACACACACACACACACACACAGATACAGTGAACAGAGCAATAAGGGTCATTTTCTCAAATCATCTACATTCATTTCAGGCCCCAAATTCATAAACCCTGAAACTAGACTGTCAACCTCAATTTCTCACAACATTTCAGATCTTTATACAAAGTCATTACACAATAATAATTGAGAGACTTCGTTAATTCAGGTTTGATTAATCAGATCATATTGGTAATGATTAAAAGGTCAATGCACTTTGGTTTTATGAGATGGGGTTTCTTCCTTAATTATATGAGCTGAACTTTAACTCGACACGTGGCAGCTCAGTGGTTAGAGTGATGGGCCAGCATACTGATGGTTGGGGGTTCAAATCTCAAATCTATCCCAGTTGTCCATATATCCCAGAGTCCTTGAGCAAGGGTTTCAAACCCTCATTACTAAATGTAGTCTACTATATGTAGTCTACAGGCGCAATTTTAGAGATTGAATATACATAACAGAGGAAGCCCATACGGACACGGGGAGAACACGGAAACTCCAGCTAGATCGGGATTTGAACCTGAATCCACCTCTCAGAACTGGGGAACCAGGTTGAAATCCTGATCTGGGTGGATTTTCTATGTTCTCCCCGTGTCCACGTGGGTTTCCTCCGGGTTCTCCGGTCTCCTCCCACAGTCCCAAAACATGGATCAAGGTCAATTGAATTCTCCAAATTGCCCTATATAGAGTGTGTCTGTGTGAGTGAGTGTGTGCGCAGCGATAGATTGGTGTCCTGTCCTGGGTGTATCTGCCCAGCGCCCGAGACGTTCTCCCCTGGATGGGCATGGGGAACACCCCCTCAACCCTAATAGAGGATAAAGTGGAAGATAATGGATAGATGGATGAATGCTCTAAATTGTCTCATATAGTGTGTGTGTCTGTGTGCCGTGTCCTGGGCCCAAAACGTTCTCCCCTGGATGGGCATGGGGAACCCTCCCCTCAACCCTAGTAGAGGATACAGCGGAAGATAATGAGTGGATGAATGAATGACATACATTCCAACTCCATAAAGGCATCACTGCCTCCGTCATACACTGAGGATGGTGCTGTGTGTATATTATATACGCATGTGTGAATTTTTTTTCTGGTATTTACATCCAAACAGCTTTATTTCTGTTTCATTTGAGTAATAACAGTAAGCCCCATTACAGTTAACACCTTAAAGCATGAAAAGGCATATATGCCTCACTAATTCCTTAACAAATATGAAACACAGAGGAAACGTAGATGATGTGTGATGTGTGTCTGTGTGAATGAGGTGGTGAGGATGGTTTGATCTCTTACCAAGGTTGTTATCCGTCAGAACCTCCTTCACCTTCTTGGTGATGGTGTAAGTGTCGAGTTCTGGCGACATGGCCACCATCTCCTGGATGCTGAGACCTGAGGGCGTGAGGTTTGTGAGGGGCAGGGGTAACGGCGCTCCAGACTGAGTACCCTCCAGAGTGTCTCCACCTTGTGGCGGTTCGGACGCAGGTGCATGGGCGCCCAGAGACTCGCCCCCACTTTTCACGGACTCCTCCGCCGAGCTAAGCGGAGACTCGGGGGCAGGACTGCAGCTGCCGGATGTCTTGGGGGTGCCTTCTGTAGGACAAAAAGGAATATTGTGGTTAAGGTGAGGCATAGATTATGAGAGTGAGCATGAGTGTGTGTGTCTAAACAAACACACTGTATGCCAATGCATTAGTGAGCAGGAGTGTGTATGTATTTACATTTGGTCATTTAGCAGACGCTTTTCTCCAAAGCGACTTAAAAAGCAAGCAGGGGGTTCACCACAGAATCCCTGGAACAATGAAGCTTAAGGATCTTGCTCAAGGATCCATGTTGGTAACTTTAGTGGACCTGGGATTTAAACCCGCACCCTTTAGATTGATAACCCAACACCCTAAACACTACCAGCTACCATAGCGCTGCTCATGTGTCTTTTATATTGTTACTAACTGTACAGGCTGAGCAGTAAATGGTTATGTGTTAAAATAATACCCCCCCTATTGTACATTATTGCTTTATTAGAAACACACACACACACACACCCCCCCCCCCCCCCCCCCCCCCCCCCCCCCCCCCCCCCCCCCCCCCCCCCCCCCCCCCCCCCCCCCCCCCCCCCCCCCCCCCCCCCCCCCCCCCCCCCCGTGAGTGAGGCCTGGGGGTGTGCGTGTGGGTGAGGGTATGTGTGTGTGTGTGTGTGTGTGTGTGTGTGTGATTTGTGCTCTCTGTGCTGGCATGTGCACAATAAGGGCCCGGGAACAACGAGGATCCAGCCACAATGAGAGCAATAACAGGGGCCCGGGAGCAACGAGGTCCCGGCCACAACAAGTTCAAGTTCAAGTTATTTATTTAAAGAGCACTTTTTACAATAGTACATTGTCACAAAGCAGCTTTACAGTGTCATAAACCTTTAAACCTCCAAAGAGCAACAGTGGCAAGAAAAAATATTTTAAGGAAGAAAGCTTGGGAGGACCAAGACTCAGTGGGCCTACGCCAGGCTACAATGGGGAGGACCCGGATACAACGAGGAGGACCGGTTACAACATGGAGGACCGGGCCAAAACACCCGGCTACAACGAGGACCCGACCACAGTGGGGACGACCCGGCCACAGCGGGGAGGATCCGGCCATAATAGAGAGGACCCAACTACAACAGGGAGGACCCGGCCACAACGAGCACGACCTGGCCACATAGGGGAACAACCCGGCCAAAACAAGCAGAGGTTTGAGATACTAGTGATGAACAAATGATCAGGAACAGCACTGGTACCTTGTGTTTGGCTGTGCTGATGGATGGAGTTGTGACCAAGGTCTCCGTTCAGCCACAGCTGCATACGGATGAAGGGCTCTCGACCTTTCTGAGTCAGCTTGCTCCAGGGTTTGGGACGTGACAGCATGTCGCTCACACTCCCCTGAGAGAGTCCCAGTACCTGAAAAGAGAGAGAGATAGAGACCGGTCACTGCATTGTAAGCATGAGGATTTGTTTACAGAACTAATACTGAAAGTTAACCAGAGGGAACGTTAGTACTGTACACGATCAATCATCAAAGTCCAAAACATTAGTACCCGACTCAAGCAATCATTCGGTGTGACTCGACTGGTTGAGGGAGGAAGAGGAAGACGGGAGGCTGATTAACCAATGGGAGACTTCGCAAAGGGAAGGAAGAGACATAATTAAGAAAGGGTTCTCCAGATGAAGAACTCAGCGGAACCTTCTACGGGCAGCATTAGTGGCAGCCGTGTGGGGATGAAGTGTCACTGGCGATGGGAAGTGGGAGTTAGTCGGGGTTAGGGTGGTAGATGAAGGGAAGAAAGTGAGAACAAATCAGAGACAGAGATGGGCGAGCGACGCAGACCTTCTCTCCAAATAAGCGCTGGCACACGCCGCTCTTGGCCAGCTTCTCTTTGACCAGCTGCGTGAGTTCCACTGTGTCCAGCTCGCGGCACGAGAACAACTGGCACTGCTCGGGTGCCAGCGGGGGCACGGATGCTCTAACGGGCCTTGGCACGTGGGTGCCGCTTGGCTCGGGGTAGGTGGAGCTGGCGTGGTGCCACTCGCTCCAGTAGTGAGGGGCATCGAGCAGCTGGGGGGGTTTCTGGCACAAAGACAGAGAGGGGGAGGAGCTACAGTCAGTGTGTACCATCCAGGGTGGGGGGGGAGGGAAGGGGCAGTAAACAGCGGAATAAGATGTGGGTTTTATACCACTCTATACTAAGAGGACGGAATAGGACGGCTGCATCCTTTTGTCCAGCCGATTAGAACTACAGTGTTTCAGTGGAGACGGCTACAAATATAACGACAATCACGTAACAGTCACGTCATAAGCTTCTCCTTTTTCATGAGGTGATAAATGCTTTGTCGAAGGGCCGTATTAATCAAAAGCGGTAATAACAATGCACACTAACAATCTATTTACAATTGAATTAATATTGTGGGATTGGACTTGGGGCAGTACAGGCTTTCGCTGTGGGGCAATTTAGGCTCAGTGTGGGATCTGTGTTGGTACAGGCTCAGTGTGGGAACAGTACAGACTTTCACTGTGGGGCAAATTGGGGCTCAGTGTGAGATTGGTATTGGTACAGGCTCTTCCTGTGAGAATGGTCTGGGCTCAGTGTGGGCTCAGTAAAGGCATCCACTGTGGGGTCGGTCTGGGCTGAGTGTGGGATTGGTACAATACAGACTCCCACTGTGGGGTTGGTCTGGGCTTAGTGTGGGATTAATACAGTACAGACTCCCACTGTGGGGTCGGTCTGGGTTCAGTGTGGGATTGATACAGTACAGACACCCACTGTGTGGTCGGTCTGGGTTCAGTGTAGGATTGGTACAGTACAGACTCCCACTGTGGGGTCGGTCTGGGCTCAGTCTGGGATTGATACAGTATAGACTTCCACTGTGGGGTCGGTCTGGGCTCAGTAAAGGCATCCACTGTGGGGTCGGTCTGGGCTCAGTGTGCGATTGGTACAATACAGACTTTCACAGTGGGGGAGGGTCTGGGCTCAGTATCGGATTATTACAGTACAGGCTCCCACTGTGGGGTCGGTCTGGGTTCAGTGTGGGATTGATACAGTACAGACACCCACTGTGGGGTCGGTCTGGGTTCAGTGAGGGATTGGTACAGTGCAGACTCCCACTGTGGGGTCGGTCTGGGCTCAGTGTGCGATTGGTACAATACAGACTCCCACAGTGGGGGAGGGTCTGGGCTCAGTATCGGATTATTACAGTACAGGCTCCCACTGTGGGGTCGGTCTGGGTTCAGTGTGGGATTGATACAGTACAGGCTCCCACTGTGGGGTCGGTCTGGGCTCAGTCTGGGATTGGTACATTGTAGGCTTGGTGTATAAAATCAGATCAGTGTGGTACTAAAGGGGTCAGTGTGGACTCATAAAAATGTGAGACAGTGTGAGATCATAAAAGCACAGTATCAGTGGGGGTGCAGGACAGGCTCCAAACAAGATCTAGCACTTAGGACTCAGTATTGGTTCTGTACTGAGATCAGAATGAGTGTAGAACTGGTTCACGTCAGAATCATCTGAGAGTCAGTTTAGGTTCTTTGTTAAAAAAAACAAAAAACGAAAACACTAATACTAAAGGTTAAACATGTATGGTAGTTTGGCATTTTCTCCGTGCCATGCACAACCCTGCATAACGTTGCACTGTGGAACAAAATCAGAGAGAACATGCAGTATTGCAACATCAACCAAGCTTCCATGCAAACGTTCCGGCTGTAGAACATCCACCATCCGCATGCTCACGGAAAACACACGTTTGTTGTCCATATTCATTTCAAAACACAGATTAGAGTCTCTTACTTCTTTGGAGTCCTCCATGTTCTCATCGGTGCCTCTGCGCTCCGGCTGCGAGTTGCTCCACCACTGCTCCCTCCACAGAGCCTTGGACGCTCCATCCTGCCCCGGAGATGCCGGCCGTTCTTTCTTGATGCCGCTCAAGTCCAGCAGTGGGGATGGAGACGGTGAGGAAGGCGAGGAGGACGAGGAGGCTAGCAAAGGGGGGGGCTTCTTTAGACCTAGAGCCAATGGACTATAGGTGGGCAGAGGAGTGCTCAGTGGTGAGGGCGCCAACACTTTCGGGGACAACAAGGAGAGGTCGCATTGGGACAGCGAGGAAGAGACCGAAGAGGATGAAGAGGAGGAGGACAGCGAAGCCTGCTGGGCCTCCATCTCGCGCCGCGCCTGCTCCAGGATTGAACGGATGGCCTCGTCTGAGCCTCCACCAGTGGAAGAGGATGGAGGCATGCAGGAATCAGCTGTAGGGCAGAGGGGCGAGTTAGGAGGGGCATTCCATGGCTCAATGATGGTGGAGGATAGGGGTGGAACGATACGGGTATCCGCACAGAACCATTCGATTCGGTATGCAAAATACACCGTGAATGTATCCTATAGGGGGCGTCACGGTGGCTTAGTGGTTAGCACGTTCTCCTCTCAGCGCTAGGAATTCCCGGTTCGAATCCCAATATGAGTTTCCATGTTCACCCCGTGTCCGTGTGGGTTTCCTCCGGGTTCTCCGGTTTCCTCTCACAGTCCAAAACCATGGATCAAGGTCAACTGAATTCTCCAAATTGCCCCATATAGTGTGTGTTTGTGTGAGTGAGAGTGTGTCCAGAGATAGATTGACGCCCTGTCCTGGGTGTATCTCCCCAGTCCCCGAAAAGTTGTTAGGCAAAAGTTAGGCAAATGTGCTAACCACTAAGCCACCGTGCAGCATGTACAGATATCCCTTATATATCAGGGGGGTTATGTTTCAGAGACCATCCCTTACCCCTGCGATCAGTATATATCCGCAAAATAGTGGCTTTACATTTTTTTATTATTATTTATATATTTTTAAAGCTTCATAAACCCATCCCACTCACTTATTAACACTCCATACTTGTATAAACACTTCATATGCTCTTAAACAGTTTTTACACTTTTAAAACTACAATTTAACATCATGTATAGCGCAAAATGGCAGAAACTCTAAGACAGAATTACATATATTGATAAACAAACAAATACAAAAAAAAAAAACTGCGATACTGTACATCCCCGTACCAAATTCCTACCTAACCGGGAGGTTCATACCAACCGCGAAGTTTGTGTACCGTTACGCCTCTATTGGAGAAATGAAGGGAATGTGTCCTACCTGCTTTCTGAACCTGTAACTCGCGCTTGGCCTGCTCCAGAATGGACTTTATGGCTTCGTCCGAGCCGCTCTCTGGAGTACGGATGCGCGTGGTGATGTTTCCTACGCAAACACCAAGGGACAAACCAAAAACCATGAATGACAAAGAACGAAAATAATTACAGTAATTACATCCATGAACTCAGTAAAGAAAACATTAATTAATTAATTCATTCATTCATTATCTCCCGCTTATCCTCTATTAGGGTCGCGGTGGGGTTCCCCATGCCCATCCAGGGGAGAACGTCTCGGGCGCTGGGCAGATAGACCCAGGACAGGGCGCCAATCCATCGCTGGGCACACACTCATTCACACAGACACACTCTAAATGGGGCAATTTTTGAGAATTCAATTAACTTGATCCATGTTTTTGGACTGTGGGAGGAAACCGGAGAAAACCCACGCAGACACGGGGAGAACATGGAAACTCCACCCAGATGGGGATTCGAACCGGGAATCCCTAGCGCTGAGAGGCGAATGTGCTAACCACTAAGCCACCGTGCCGCCCGTGTAAAGAAAACATTCTATTCAAAATACATAACATTTACAGCAACTACATCTAGTTCAGACATCACCCAGGGCAACTGGTAAAGTATATATACATACACACACACACACACACA